>OX638390.1:12636054-12798554 GCA_951813805.1 Limnephilus auricula | reverse complement strand
AAAATGACGAAAACTAAATAATAATTCGTGAAAGTCTCCAGACACCCCCAGGATTGATAATTTCAGAAATTCCCAGAAAAACCCTATACCCTTATCAGTATGTGATTTTTCCGCGTCAATTTGGCAGATTGTTAAAAAGGTTGGGCAGCCTTGGCGCTAGGCGATAAAAGATTGTCTGAGATTTTTATTTTTCTCCCTAATTATACAATTTATTTCTACATATTACAGTGTATACTATAAAGAGAAATAATAATAGCTTTTTCTCAACATAAAGAGACAAGGCTTATAGTGTTTGGTAATGGAATTCAAGCTCAAATAATACAATCATAATAGAGTATTTTAAATAATAATAACAAGAAAATAAATAAGAAAAAAGCAAGATTTATCGATTACCAGAAAAAATAATGTTTACAAATAGTAGTAGTACATATGGACTTCTTTTAGGTGATTTTTCAATTCAAGGTGAAATTCATGAATATTTTCGAATTTTTTTAGTTAAAAAGGAAGGTTGTTAAAATAAGTTATCCTAGATAGAGGTAGTATTTTGAATTTTAAATTAAAAAGCTGTACGTAAGGTAATCAGCAAACCAATTGCTCATATAATAAATATAAGTCTAGAGAAGAGTATATTCCCGAACAACTATAAGAAGACTATTGTCACCCCCGTTTTTAAATCTGGTGATGAAAAATATGTCTCTAACTATCCACGCACTCACATCAAACATAGCAAAAATATGTGAAAAAAAAAGTTAAAATCAACTCAACAACTACATAAAAGAAAAGAAGAAAATGAGGCAAAACCAGTTTGGATTTAGGGACATTCTTAGCACACAGGATGCGATTGCTAAATTAACATCAACAATAATGCAAAAGTTAGATAATGGAGAAAAGTGTCTTGCTCCGCAAGGCATTTGATAGAATATCACATTCCAAACTCACTGAGAAACTAATGCATATTGGATTAGACGGAATAGTGCTATCATGGTTCCAAAGTTATCTAAAGGAGAGATTTCAATGTGTCAAAATAAATAATACCCTAAGGCCTAAGTGAACCCAAAACCTCATCATTTGGCATACCACAAGGAACTGTCGTCGGTCCAATCCTTTTTATTATATATGTTATATAAATATAAATCAAATGTTCACTCTTCCCATTATTGGAGCTATTATATCTTACGCAGACGACACTGTAGTTATCACTAAAGGGAAATCATGGGAGGAAATAATTAGGAGAGCAAATATCAATATAAACATACTCAAAACATGGTTCGACCTAAATTGTCTCTCACTAAATACTGAGAAAACATATTTTATCCCATTCTCTTTGAAAGAAAAAATGTCGAAAACAATATTACAATTAAAATCCATTCATCGTAGTGTGAAAATAAAAAGAAATGCGACCATTAAAATTGTTGTCGCATTCCTGGCAATGGAGCGACAAGAAGTATAATTTTTTTTTTTTTAACACATCCTCTTTAAATATTATTTCATCATTCGAACTTCAATCAAACGTTTATTGTCGCCACTTATACTATATACGTATATTGACAATTATCAGCTCTTCCATTCAACTGTTAGAATCAATACAATTGCACATTTTATTTTCTAAACCATTTAACATTATATTTATTTTCCCGATCGATGATCGTAAGCTCGCGAATTAAATCGATAAAATATTTATCTGAATCGACCACTCATTTAATATTTTTTGAAGATTTTTATAAGTGTTAAAATAAATTAAGGAAGATCTTATGAATACAATTTTTTTTCCTGGCTCGGCTTTGAATATATCCGATTGGCGCTTTATTCCACCACTTAACTTCAGAGGCTGTGAAGTAATGTTGTTTTTCGCAGAACGCAAGCATATCCGAGTGAACGCACAAATTCATTTAAAAATAATATGGCGCTGTAGAAATTTGAAAATTCTTCCACAAGTCCTCCGAGAATAGCAGATAAAAATTAAACGAAGACGAAATTATTTCTCCATTGCAGCCCGCAGCACAGTTTATAGTAGGAAGTTTAAAAGTCTCAAGCTGTGTAACACTCAGCCATAACTCAAGTGTCGGATGCATAAATATAGCTTAAACCGCAGAACTAGACTACGCAAAGTAGAAGTAACGAGTCTCTTTATGACGATCATTGAAATTTATTTGATATAAAATCCCCATTCGGCACGTTCAGAGAGAATTTTTATATTAACGCGGAAGAGTTGCATTTAGTTCTCAGTTTCCCCAACAGGGAGATTCGCACAACCCGCCGTGGGCTATTTGTATTCATAGGGAAGGCCACATTTAAGCGACGTGAAATAATTTTATTTAGTGGAGGGCCTCGAAGGCAAGATATTCCGCCCTAATGTATTAGCCATCGAGGCAGATTTTGTATTAAGGCCTAACATTTTTACTTTATTATTTGTCGGCTGAAGCAAAAATTGAAAAATTACGACACCCCTAATCAGATGGTATAAATAATATATTCATATAGGAGATAAACGTCGGTTTTACATTTACATATCATAATATCAGGCTGGAAATTTAAAGATAAAAATATCTTACATTTATTTTTTTGGCAAGTCAGAAAGAAATTTTCACTGATTATTCAATTTTATTTTGAAGGCAACTTTTCAGAGATTTTATTTTAATTATGTTTTGTTGTGTTGCATAACTATCGAAATGCATACATAAATATATTTAAAATTCTTTGTACATTCATTATATTTGTTTTTGCATCCGCCATTGTATCGGATTCTGTAGCTTTGGATGGGAGGGCGAAAGCGATAGTGCTCCGTTACTTTGTTTCAATATTTGCTTTTTCCTTCAGAAGGCTAAAACGCAAAGCTTTATACCGTGTGTCAGTGTTTCTCAAACTTAGAATAATCTCGTACCATCCAAGTGAGAGCCCCCTCAAGGTGATTTGTTTCATAAGCGAAACTGCACGGACAAAAATGTTATTCGAAAAAACGATCATTTTTTTTTTTTTTTTTACATTAACTCCACACAGGAGGCCCTGAGGAAAATAATTTCCCTCAGGGCCTATGTCATCTTTGAAGATGCTGTGAGGAGGGTCTTTTTGAGGAGAGGAAGGAGTGAACGTGGGTCTTGAAGAGACCCATGTTATAGGAAGGAGGAAACACAGAGGCCGGCAAATCGTTCCACAGCCGAGCTGTTGAACACAAGAACGAGTCGTAGAAGCGTCCCGTTCTCATGTGACAAATGTCAACCGTGTACATATGTTGGGCGAGCGTTTGGCGTGTTTCCCGACTATGCACCGGTGCCGAGGGGATCAATGAGGCTAGTTCCTCGGAGCATCTTCCATTGAAATACCGGTAGAACAAGGAAAGCATTCCTACCCGACGCCTGTGCTCTAAAGATTGCAATCCGTTTGTTAAGACGGGAGAATCTATCAAACGGACCGCCCGTTTCTGCACAGAGTCGAGGGTGTTTTTCAGGTACTTTGGGGCTCCAGACCAGAGGTGGCTGCCAAATTCAACCGTGGGGCGCACTTGCGATTTGTACAGGGTTAGCAGTTGTGTACTATTAAAGTATCTGCGGGCCCTGTACAGTACGCCCAGTTTCTGAGAGGCTAACTTAACTCTGGCCTCGATGGAGCCCCCATATCTGAGCTGGTCACTTAGAGTTACACCGAGCATATCAATGGAAGACCTGTTCGGAAGAATGCTACCGTTGAAGGAGACTAGATAGTTATTTCGATCCCTTTTAGACGTAATCAGACATGATTGGGTCTTTGATACATTGAATTCGACGAGATTATTCTTACCCCAAGAGAAAACACTCTCGAGGTAAGCGTCCATTCTTTGCTTCAAAGCCCTCCGAGCCATTGGAATTTGTGCACCCTTTGGGGGCTTGTCAAACAAAAAGCTATCATGGACTGTACTGTCATCCGCGTAACAATGAATTGGTGCACATGTCAAAAGGTCATTGATGTGCAACAGAAACAAAGTCGGAGACAGAACCGATCCCTGTGGGACGCCAGCGTTCATCGAATGCGAGGAAGAGGTGAAACCGTCAGCAACCGTCTGAATCGACCTCTCCCTCAAAAAGTCGGCAATCCACCTGCACAAGGATGCGGGAAGTCCGTAAGAAGGCAGTTTGTTGACAAGTCCTCGGTGCCAAACCCGGTCAAAGGCCTTGGAAATGTCCAGCGCAACCGTTTGGGTCTCACCGAAACGTTCCAGGCACCGCCCCCAAACATGCGTCACATACGCGAGAAGATCACCGCACGAGCGGTTCCGCCGGAATCCGTATTGACGGTCGTTAATAATTTTGTTCTTCTCGAGGTATGTGAGCAGTTTGTCGTTGATCACACGTTCCATCACCTTGGATAGAACTGATGTGATCGCTATGGGACGGTAGTTGGCCGGGTTGGAGCGGTCACCCTTCTTTGGAATAGGATGGATGACCGCTTTTTTCCAACCAGAGGGTACAGAGCCAGAATTCAGGGACATTTTGAAAAGCTTTGTCAAAATCGGAGCTATTTCTGCAGCGCACCTCCGCAATACCAGGGCGGGGATTCCGTCAGGCCCACTAGCTTTATTAACATCAAGCCCTCGTAAAACCTGGAGCACATCCCGATGCCGGATCCTCAGCTTTTTCATATAGAAACCGCAGTGAGGGACCGACGTCGGGACTGCACCCCGATCATCGAGGGTTGAGTTATCCGCAAACATTTTTCCTAATAGGTTAGCCTTTTCGGTGGCGGTATTTGCTAGTGAGCCATCAGGTCTGGTAAGAGGTGGCAGACTGGATTTGCAGAAATTGCGACCTATTGAGCCCGCAAGCGACCAGAAGGCTCTGCTGCCATGCGGGCATGCAGCCAGCTTTTTGCTGATCTGCAGGTCGTGCTCGAACTTTGACCTATTTATGATCTTCTTGCTTTCCTTTGCCAATTTGTTATATGCTGCTCTGTTTTCGGAGGTTCTAGATGTGTTGTAGGCTCGGTAAGCCGCGTTTTTTCGCCGAACTGCTTCGGAGCATTGTCGACTGAACCACGGCTTTGAGCCCACACCAGTTTCTTTAACAGTGGATTGAATGAAGCCATCCATCGCGGATGTAATGACTTCACCAATTTCCTGGGCACATCTTGAGGGATCCGAAGTCCGAAAACAGACAGCTGACCACGGGAAAGCATTGAAATGAGCCCGCAGACCGAACCAGTCTGCTGACCTATAGTGCCACACTTTTCTCTTCAGCCTTTCTTTTGGCGGTCTGAAGTTGACAGGGATTGAGGTCGTCACCAGGCAGTGGTCGGACGATCCTAAAGGCGCTGTGACCTCAATCTTGTAACCGTGTGGCACAGTGGTTAAAAATAGGTCTAACAGATTGGAGCGGTGAGTCTGGACATCAGGAACCCTTGTAGGCTCCTGAACCATCTGCTCCAATCCGTGGCAAAGGGCAAAGGATTCCGCCTGTCGGCCAGCTGAGTCTGTTGGTCCTGAGAACTTCAACCATGGTTCGTTATGAACGTTGAAGTCCCCCAGAACCACAAACTCAGCCGAAGGGTAGCGGGGCAAGAGGTCATCAATAGTCTCGCTCAAATGTTTGAATAGCTCGGATGTGTCTGATTCGCTAAGGTTCGGTGAGCGGTATAAACACGCGTAGAATCTTGCCGTACTGGCAAGATTGACGCGCACCCACATTACGTCGAATCTGGGTTTTTCCAGATTCAACAGACGCACACAGTTGACGTCAGATCGGCTATAGAGACAGACACCTCCTTTGTGTCTGAACTTGCCAACGAGGGCGTAGCCCGGGCAGTCCAGATAGGAGGCATCTGGAGGCTCAGCTATCTGTGTTTCAGAGAGGAAAAGAAGGTTAGGACGCATTGATAGAAGGTGGTGATGTACATGGTTTAAATTTGTGTGCAGGCCGCGAATGTTGGCAAAATTTACCAACAGTTTAGGCCCGCACCGGGGACGCCTTCTACTCGCCGCTGTCAAGATATTAGTTGTATTCGTTGTGTTGTTCATGATTTTATAATTATAAAGAAAGAAAAAGTAAATATGAGGGGATAAGGAGGTCTGGGAAGGAAAAGGTATGAGGGGTGGGTAGGAAGCTGGGGATCAGAGTGTCCAGGAGTGATAGACGTATGAATCCATCCCACCCACTGCGGTGCAAGGCGATGGGCCGGGAGAGTCCGGCTGGAGAGGTCGCCCAATGCGCCCCAAACGCTGCTGCTGGGTCCCCTCCGGTCACGAACCGGCACAACAGCAACGGCGGGGTTTTTGCACTCGTTGATGGGGCAGCCCACCCTCAGTCGTGAGCCTGAGGGTCGGGCCCCTGTACTACCGAGCGGCCCGGACAGCGGTAGCCGGTTGTAAAGGGTCTCCCTCAACCAGCATCTCCCAATCCGGCCCGCCACGCAGAAGGTGAGCCGACGCACCCGCCACCAAGACCCGGACAAACTTTACCCCATGAACCCGGGCACCCCTGCTAAGTCACCAAACGTAGCGAACCACTTGGGGTGACCTGTGGCAGAGGTGTTGGTCATCCAATTAATGGTTCCCAGGGCGGCGGTACCCATACCCGCCTACCAAATTGCAAAATTAATAGTAAAAACGGTTAAAAACGGGACTGCAGTTCTTACGAACAAATTAACAGTGTTTCAATGCTTATTGGCGGGAACATGTAAGAATAATTTGTTGTTATACGTACAAAATTACGTATACCAACAAATTATTCTTACATGTTCCCGCCAATAAACATTGAAACCCTCTTGATTTGTTCGTAAGAACTTCAGTCCCGTTTTTAACCGTTTTTACAATTAAAATGATCGTTTTTTCGAACAACATTTCTCTCCGTGTGTGTATTTTTTAATTAAACATAAATTTACAATTTTTTTTATTAAATAAGAATTTAAGGGGCCACTTAATTATAAAAAAATAATGTCTTTCAGAAATTTTTAAGAAAGTTGCTCTGTATTTTTACATAAACACTAAATTCATTTTAAAACATTTATTTAGGTTTATCTTTTTATGTCAGATGATAATTTAGCGAATGGTGATCAAGTAATTTTGCAAAGCCACATATTCCAAACCGAATATTCCAAACATTTCACAAGCAATCAATAATTTGACGACATATTATAGCCAAATCAGGGGATAATGTCTGCTTTGATAGCCGATTAGGTTAACCGTAATTTAATGATCATTTACGTCTCAGATAGATGATGAAAGGTGAGAAATGTAATATAAATTTAGTAGTGATGATGTAAGGGACAATAATGTAGATCGAACCAATATAATTTATTATTGTTTGCTTGTTTTAGGCCAGTGCAATTAGTGATCCGCGATCGGAATTATTCCAGTAGTCCCAATTTTTTTTAATATGTTTTATACAGCTGTTATGAAAAAACCGTAAGAAATTGCGCAAAAATCTAGTTTTCTAAAGTCTCGTTTCCAATAAAAATTTAGTAGAACATAAAATTACCTACAATTTTATCCAAAGAATTTTCTTCTATCTCTAATAATATGCATAAGCAGTCGTAAAAAAATTGTATAAGTTAATAAAACAGGTAAATTGCTCAACTTGGTTTGGTGTTTTTGTTAAAAAAATACTGATATCAGTTTTGTACAGCATAAAATTTCATGAACGACGTAGGTATGTGTTTAATATTTTTATCACAATTCGGATTTTCAGGTTCTAATACAAAAATTACACAAAAATTAGGTCAAAAATTGAATCAGAAGAATAGTGTCTTCTGTGACACGCCAGCTCCCGTTAGTTTACAGTTATAATATGTAAAAATGTAAGGTAAGCAAAGCCTGTCAGAATTTTTTTCATAAAATTGTACTGGAAAGGACTGTATATCTCAATACTTATTTTTTTGCATAAAAATTGTAGGTAATTTTATGTTCTACTAAACTTAGACAGCTACTTTAGCTGAAATTATCATTGGGAACGAGATATTTGAGATAAACTAGATTTTTGAAGCGATTTCGGCTGGTTTTTTCAAAATGGCGGTGAAAGCTCAAGTGCGCCTAGGTCGAAAACTCAGATTTTACATTAGGAGATGAGTGTATAAAACATAAAAAAATTGGGACTACCGGAATAATTCCGATCGCGACCTATTTAGGTTATCGTTATTCATGTTAGTGCATAAAATGAAAGTTTTATTGCGTATGTACCTACACCATAAAATCGTTCACATATCAACTACTAGAGGTATCTGGAAATTTAATAAAATATACGTTTTTCATTATAATGGCAACATAGTTTTTTGTACAAATTGTAGAACATTCAGTTGTGAGGTTATGCTTGACGAGAAGGGAAAAGCGACAACTTTTTGTTTTAAACGTATTTATATATAGCATGTTTTAAAAGTTAAACCATTTTTTTAATTTAACCGTTTGTTGTTTACATCTAAATCAGTTACGTAAGTATAAATCCATCCCTCCTACTGTGGTGCAAAGCAATGGGTCGACAGTCGAGTTCAGGTGGTCTCTCTCAACCAGTCTCTCCATCCCGCCACAGTGGGCAAGACCGTGACAAACTTCACCCCATTAACGCGTACACCTCTGTTGATTCACCAAATGTAGCGACTCACTTGGGGTGACCTATTGCAGAGGTACTTGTTATCCGTACTGGCGGTACCCATATCTTTCTTCCAAATTGACACGATTGCAGTTTACTGTAAATGCGCCCTATTTGTGGAAACACTGTGCTCGTGTTTGTGAAATGGATATCTCTAGTGTCTCAGCTTCGTATTTTCCGGGGACCAAAATATGTTAAAAGGAACGGCTGTGCGACCTTTTTCGTACAAAATTTAATTTAGATTTGAGACCAAAATACTTAACCAAGCTGAAAAAATATTTAAAAAAAATCAAAAGACATATCAAATATCTAGTATGAATATATACTACTTTATTTATTTGTGTTTTAAATTATAAAATATAGGCAATTAAAGATTCAATTTTCCATGATTTGATTTTTTTTATTTTTTTATTTTTTTTAAAAAGAAAGACAAACATTCCCAGGTTACGAATAACCCAACAACATTTGAAAATCTCCTACTACCACCACACTAAGCGGAAGATGTTGCTTGTGTTGTGATGGAGGACTTAGCCAGCCGAGGAATCGAACACGGAACGCCTGGGTGGGACCCAAGCGCGATGCCCACTGAACCACTGACCGGTCATGATTGATTTGTGTTTTAATCATATAAGGTACATTTGCGGCACTTTCCAGAGTAAAAGATACACTCAGTATCGCCGTAGTGTAAGAGCACCATACAGAATTGAAACTTTGCTTTAAATGGCTTTAGCCGTGTTTGATGACTAGATCTGAACAGCCAGTTGCTCCCCCACCTTCGTCTTTCGTTCCCCTTCCCTACTTACATTTAGTCTTATAACATACCCCAATTGCCCCCCCCCCCCCCAGAATGGATGATCGTTCAGAAAGGAATTTGGTAGGATCACTCATTCCCTACCCCGGGATCCATGGGCAAATTTTGACTATAAAAAGTGGTACATGGGCCAAAAGAGTTGAACCACTACATGGCCATAAAAGTATAAAACAACCACATAACATTAAAAATACAAGATACACACAAATTCAAATCGTCAATAAACACTTTCTTTGCTAACAAATGTCATTACACCTTAAGTGAATACCTCACATAAATGAACCACCTATTTTTATATTTTTATTGGTATATTTGTATTTTTTATCTGTATAAACATTATAATAAAACATGTATGTGGTTAGCGGGAAGAAATGGGGTCTACCCATAAGCTACACCCTTTGTATTTTTTTTTGTACAATAAATATTTTTTGCAATACCAAATTTAAAGTGGTCTAAAACACATGTATATATTTTTATTGTAAATGTGTGAATATGAAATATTTTTTTATTTGATTTGATTGGCTTCGAGCAGAAAATCTATTTTACCACGAGTATCAAAGTTGTCGTCCGCCAATCCTTTTCTGAAAATATTAATTGAAGGCAAATCTAAATGAATTCTTGATGATGGCAAATCACTAGTAATATTTGAAATAACCAGCACGGTTTGATTTTTGGACCATTCTGTTTTTTTTGGATTTATAGTACAATGAACTTCGACAAATTTGCTGAATATTGGGCAATTTTCTTGAGTTTTCCTTTGTTAGTCGTAATTTCTAATCCCATCGTTTGGCTCGTGATTCACACATATGATAATATACCTCTTTAGAATTGTATCGTAAGATTCAGTAGCTGTTTTACATTCTGTTGAAGCTGCACCTAGAAGTGCAGCATAGAAAAAGTGCTACTTTGGCGACTAAAAGTAGTATTTTGACGAAATCAGAATTCTGATCCGCTGGTAATTGGGCCTCAACAACTAGAGAAAAGTCGTATGTAGATAGGCATTGTGAGCTATGATAAAACGATGGTGTCTGACAAAACCGCTAGGTCTTGCAAGACCACCACTCATTCAATAAGGTAACTTTCCCACAGCAGCAAACGAATTTATTGTTTGTTTGGCGTCATAATGCAGCTTTGTAAAAATCGTGCTTGAATACAATGGTCATATTATTTGGTTTATTCTCATTTTTATTATCTTTCTCAACTTCTTATTTCAATCCCCTTCCCTGTTCCTTTTATTTTATCCGTGAACATACACTAAGCTCACTTTTTATCGCCGTTTGTAAAGATAATAATTGGTACGTTGAAAAATACCCATGAATGTAATTGTATTTTTACATGATAAAACCAACGAATACTTCCCATATATTAAAAGATTTACATAATTATCAGATTAGAAGTGTAAAAGAATAACTTTTAGCGTTATATTTATACCGTTAAGGCTAAAAGTGGTCGCTAAAACAAAGCTTTTTATGAGCCGAAATGTTTTTGAAAATACATTAACTTTTAAAATCCCAACAAGGCGCTCGAAAATAAAGTCTTTTGTTCGTCCCGTTTTTGCTTCCCCCTGTCCGGTAGGAAGATTATGATGGATTGTGGGAGGGAAAATATTAAGACGAAATGTTTTTTAATCAACGTTTGAAATTTTAAAACGTTTTTTGATTCAATAAACCGTTTGCAGGAAGCCAACTGGTCGTCTCAAACTTTTCTCATAACTGTGATTTCTATTTGCTTCATAAATGTACAGCTTAAACATAAAGCAGAAAATATACGTCTGTAGCAGGGATCCGCGGATGCGGGTGCGGATTTCAGGATTTTTTGAAGATATTTCTATTTTAAGTACATAAATTAATGAAAATCGATTTCATTTTAATATTTTTTATTTAATTATTTGGAGAACAAAACTAAAACAGTTTTTTGTCTGACCTACTTATTAGTATTTTAAGTCTAGGGCTTTATAATGAAAAAAATAATTTAATAATTAAATTTAAAAATTGATGATTTGTATTTAATAAATAGTAATACAAAATAAGTTCAGATACTGCATTTTATTAATGGCGGCATTTTAATTTACTTTTCACTTAATATTTACATCGAAATATTCGTCAACCACGCACAAAACGTTGCTGAACAAATACCGTAATTGATTCACAATGGGAATCACGTCGATAACTAAATCAAAACGAACAAAACCTGTAGGATCTTGTTACCAATGAGTGCCTTCCTATTGGTCAGTTATCGAACGAACTTCGTGCTAGTTGTTATCTTCGTTCAACGAAGATAGCAACTAGCAAACACGCGCGAGGCACTCGCCCAGCCCGCTTTTTTTACACGTCGTTACTTGTTGCAGATATGAATCCGCATCCGTAAAAGTTACGCATTAATTGATGCGGATGCGGATGAAGATATCTGAATTATATATAATGCGAATATTCCACATTTGCGGATGCGGATGCGAATATTCGTAACATCCCTGGCAGAACAATTCTCGTTCGATGCGCTCTGGTGTCATGGAATTTTTCACAACTTATTTTTTTATGATATTTGTATTTTGAACCGACTAATTTTAGCTAAGAATGTAATTTGATCATGAGCTGTTTTTAATTGTTTTTTTAGCTGTTTTTTTCATTGAGCATTTAAAATTTTTAAATGCTCAATGAAAAAAAGGGTGCTAGTAGAAAAGCTGGTATTTTTGTTTGTTTTCTCTCCCAAATCACCCGGCTTAATGTTTTACAATTGGTTTTGCCGTAGTTTAACTGTTCCTACAAATAAAGCATTTATAAACCCAGAAATCAGTCAGTGACAAAAAATAATGACAAACGATGGTTAAACAGGGAATAAACATGATGGATGTCTTTCTATTTTCAAACCCTGCTCAAAATATTTTTAGTTTCTGAAATACCAATACGGGGTTGTTTGAAGATTTTTCATCCGCTTTTCTAGAAAATATTTAAAAAAATTATACATGAAATGACAGCTTTTTGAATAGTAATAACTAAAAGATTCCATGAATACTAAAATAAATAAAAAATAATGATATTACTCAATAATATTATGAAATCATAGCCATTTTCTTTTTTTAATACCTAAGTTTTTAAAATATATATATACATTAGTTACTCATAGATAACACATAGGAAGATATTATCCTTCAGACTCTATGTAATATTTGGATGAAAGGAAATAAAGGATACGAGCTTCTGGGAAAGAAAACGGTGTTAGGGGTGGGTAGGAATCTGGGAGTCAGCTTGTCCTGGAGTGAATGACATATGAATGTATCCAGCACCATCGTGCAAGGCGATGGATCGAAAGATTCCAGATGGAGAGGTCAGAGGGTCTTCCTCAAGCCATCAACTGGCCTCACCGCTCCGGTCCCCCTCCCACCCCAAAGTTGTGGGTGTACGCATCCGCCACCAGGACCAGGGCAAACCCGGGCACCCCTGATAATCAGTCACCTCATGCAGTAAACCTCTTGGGGTGACCTATGGCAGAGGTGTTGGTTATTCAATGAATGGTTTCCAGGGCGGTGCTACCCATATCCGCCTTCCAAATGATTTTTTTTTTGAAATTTTAATTAATGAAGACAATATTACCGAAATTTAATCTAAATCTGAAACATAAAAATTAGAAAAAGATCGGGTCACACCTGGGACTCGAACCCAGGAGCTCGAACCATGGTGGATGATCTTTTTCTGATTTTTCTATTTCAGATTTAGATTGAGTTTCGCTAATATTGTCTTCATTAATTAAAATATTATAATTTGAGGTTTTACCTATTAAGTTAAAAATAAAAATAAAGAAAAAAATTTATATGTGGGATGAAAACAATACATAAAATTTTAACGAGTTAAAATATTATTCTTACTATCGCTATATTTTTTTACTATCGGTTAGTGATAGTATCTTCACACAAAATATATTTTTATTTTAAGCCATCATGCAAAATTCAAATAGACAGTTGAATTGAACACAATAACTTACTAGTATTATAAGTAGGTAAGATGAACTTAATATTCAAACCTTTATCCAGTGTCGAAGGACACGAAATAAATTCAAACAAAACCCCAGGAAACTTGGGTACAAAAATCATTAACAATATAAATAAGAAAAAACTTCAACCAAATAAATGATTCCTCGGTGAATTTGTTTTCTCTGAAAATACTACCAATTAATTACACATATCGATTCATCAACAACTTTCAATACATAGGATAAATTTCTGACATTCCTTAGATCCATCAAAAAGTTTCGACAATTTTTTTTTCATAAATAAAATAAAGTTCCTGTGCGTGATGATTGATTCTATTTCCCTCGAGATTTAAGATCACTTCTATTGTTCCGCAAATTAGTCCAAGCTGCTCCAAGGAGCCAATGAGACTGTGGCATCCAAAATTGGGGTTTGTTGTGATTCTGAAAGTATAAGGTACGAAAGGAAGGAGAAGGAAGAGGCACGTTAGGAAGTTCCTGGCTATTCAGATCTGGTCAGCAAAGATGGTTAACGCCATTTAAAACAGCGTTTTATTTATGAATAATGTTCTTTCACCAGGCGATACTGAAAGTATGTAATACTCTGGATCGGGCTGCAAATATACTTAGTTACTTTATTTTTTAAATTTATTAACATTCATACCCGGTAAACCTGTAGTCTGTCAGCAGAGACATAATGATAATATTTTATACAATAACACGGTACATTTTCAAACGGTATTGTTTATTTATTTTTATTTTTATAGTGAATAAATACCTCACAAGAGTCCCAACTGCTCCCGTCTGGAGCCAGTGAGACTATGGCATTCCCAATTGAGGTATCTTGTGAGGCTGAAGGTAAGTGGGCAAGGGAAGGAAATAGGGAAAAGGAAGGTGGGGAAGTACCTGGCTATTCATATCTAGTCACCAAACACGGCTAAAGCCATTTCAAACAACGTTTAAATTCTGAATGGTGGTCTTACACCAGAGCGATACTGAGAGTATTTTCCACTCTGGTATAAATGTATAATAATGATACATAATACATTAAGAATTAGATCAATTGGCTAAATTATAGAATAATATAAACTGTTGTTTTATACGAGTACTATTTTGATTAATTAATTGTGAAATAACAAAAATTAATCAAATAATATTTGTTGGCGCCCACCGGGATTTAAACCCGCGACCTCCGTATTCGTAGCCGAAGATCGTAACCACTCAATCACGGAGGTCTCCATTGCCATCATACCGTTAAGATGATAGACTTCGCTTTTCGGCCCATACAAAAATCACGCCCGGGAAAAAACACTTTTCTACATCGAAAATTGCATAAAATGAATATATTTTTTTTATACTGCCTTCTAGAGGGTGAAAACTATGTCGGTATGTTTTCGAATTTTTGTAAACATTTTTTGTAAAGTTTCGTATTAACGTAAACATTCACTGTAAAACATGTACGATTTATCAAAAAATATTATTTAAGGAAAAAGTGCTGCTAACTCAACTCTCATAAAGAATTATAAAATTATAAAAAGCTACCGACGTAGCTTTTTCTTTCTAAAAATATATATTTTTTAAAATTTCAATTTCGTGAAAGTTTCGGTGTAGAAAAGTGTATTCTCCATAAATCCCTTTTCAATCGATTTCTGTAGGTAAATTTGAGCGTTGTCTCATTCGCACATTTCGCATTCGCATATATTGTAAGTGTGCGTGAGCTTATTGTGAGCGGGACAGAATGACAGACGCGGGTGTTCCGCGTGTGGTTCAAAGTCTAGCCTCTTAAATCTCTTTTTTATTGAACTGACTTTTTATCGAGAACTAAGAACACGAAACCAGTGTGCCCGTGTACAAGGTAACTTATTTCGTAACAGGACCTATCCGATAGACTTTCAACAATAACTGAGCTTATTTGTAAAATATCTTATGACATTGAGGAATCACAAGTAAATAAATTTATTTTACGTGCTGCCTCTGGTTCGAACTATAAACCAGTCAACTAAACGTCCGCCCCTCGCATCATCCTATACTGCGGTAAAGGGGTTCTTGCCAGTGGCGACATGTAAAATATGTTTTGTAATGTGCACAGCTTTTTTGGCCAGAAATAGCTACCTACGTCATGCGTCACGTCAAACTGTTTTTAGCCTCCAACGAAATTTCCATCAATAGCTTCGTGATATCCTTTTAACAGTCTACTATGAAGAAAAAACCTATTTTGTTGGTATCTTAGTTTTATTTGTTCAGTAGGATTTTTACCAGAAATTTATTTTTTTAACAATTATTATAAGCAATAATTATTAGCCTGAAACACTCCTCCACATTGTAAAACCTCCCGAGAAAAAAGGCGGAATGTATCTTCTCTCGGGAGGTTTTTTAAATATGGATATAATGATATAATTTAAAATATATATATATATCTCGACTACCATAATACGGGCATTTGACTAGCTTGGTAGTCAAAAAGCCATGTAAAATAAACCTGTAACAAAGAAAATAAATAAAGAAAATTAAAAAAAAAAAAAGTAAATATATATATACATATTTATGTAAAATAATTTTCTCGGTTTTCCCGCGTAACGTAGTCCTTAGAAGGACTTTTTAAATCCCGAAGTTTCGGACAGATCTCACTGTCCATCTTCAGAGGCCTTATGTCTTGAGTTTTGTATCAAACTGACCTCTTGCGCATGTCTGTTCAGTCCAGAAGTCAAGACTTAAGTGAATGTAAACCGAGAAAATTATTCTACACCTTTCACCAGTGAAAACCTTAATCATAACATACATACACATATATATATATATATATATATTATTATACCAATTTTGTTATTATTATAAATAAATATGTCACAACGGGTGGCACATTTTGTGGGTTCCATTTATGGATTGAATACTTGAAAAAAAATTATTCGATTAATTTCTGACTAACTTTTAACTTTGTAGGGATAGGTAGGCAGAGAAGATGGACCGCTAAACAACTTGTCAAATACAAAAAATAATTTTATCAAACATTAAAGTCAGTTCAACCCAAAATGCAAAGCAAAAATTTTGAATGCAGTACGTAAGAGGAGAAGTATAAAACTTAATTTTGAAATTTTAGCCAAAACTGTCATTTTTTAAATCAAAAGATAAAGGAAATATCTAGAACGGATATGAGGTATTACTTTTTATTATTTGTATTTTACGGTACAAATTTTAAGCCATTAAAGAAATCAATTTTTCATGATCTTAGACGTAACTTTGGCAATTATTTATGACTTAATGACAATCACAAAAAAAATTCCCGCTATGTAAATATGGAGAAATATAAAATAAAAAAGGATCGAAACAAGCTTTCGATGGGCTTAAATTTAAATTACGAACGACTAATTTAGGCTGAAACATAAACTAGTTATACATATTAAAGTAAAATTTCGACCCGAAAAGGGCAATATTTAAAAAAAAATTACAATTAGTTTACAAAAATTGCCAAAGTTGCCTCTAAAATCAAGAAAAATCGAATACTTCGGTGATTTATATGTTATAATTTAAAACAAAAATAAATATTAGAGGTCACCTCCACAGTGAAAAAAAATATTTAGACACAAATAACATATTCAGCTCGGTCGGGAATTTTGACCCCAAATTCAAAATTAGGGTTTGTATGAAAACACTTGCGCAGTCGTTCCTCATAAGTACTGTTATTATTTTGATGAGATAAAAGGCTTTAAATAATATTTAATTAAACACTTAAACACTAAACAAAGAAAAGGGAACCTGCCGATGGGTCGGACGAGCAATGTCAAGGTGCATTACATTGTGAGGTAAAGGGTTGTTTATAAACCCTGTGGCGGCAAGGGTAGCCTCCCTGACGAGGGTAGTTTTACTGCCTTCTGCTGCTCTACACTTTATCTCATTCAAACGATCTCTTTGGAACTTTTATTTTCACTCTGAATTAACGGTGGCATTGATCGGGACGGGAGATGAATTCATTGATGAAATTTCAATGAAAAGATTTACGTAGCGATGTGTCGTTCACGTATGTAGTGCCTCATGCACATAATTTCCCATGTTTAACAGATCATTCTGATTCTCGCAAACAAATCCATCATATAATGTGTAAATTAACGAAAACTCCATGTATCTTTTAATATGTTGAATTGATTATCTTAATGAAGCTGCCCACATATCTTATTATTAGGCGTGTACATTGAAATATCTTATAGATTTAATTCAAATAATCTAATATTATTATGTGATCTATCCTAATTTTTCCTTAAAACTATAAATGTATTAACGAATATATTTTCTTATGTAAAATATTAAGAGTGTTAAATTGTAGAACCTACAGACAAACTGCCATATGACAGCTTTGTAGGACTACCCATGTATTATATACTAAATAAATAAATAAATAAAAATAAAATAAATAATTTGAAGAAATTTAACATAACATGCATAAACTTCATATAATCCAGGAAGCGTATCTCCACTCACTTCTACTATTCCCGCCACTTCCGCGTCGACGAATTAAAACACGTAAAAAGTATCAAACGAGAAAAAAAGTGTAATAAATATGAATCAATATAGACCACTCGACATGAGTATTGGGTTTATAATACGAAAAGTAATAATAATCTTGTATAATTATTTACTTGTTTTCGTTGTTGTTGTTAGAAACATGCGTGAAAACTTTGAAACAAGATTAATAACAAGGGTTTTTGCTGCTAGGCCCTGCTGGCGGCTTTTCGTTCTGCTTCGCCCAGTTTAAGCGTTGGTGACTATTTATAATGCATCACCCTTTTGAAATACTAACTACTATTAACATTAAACTACAGAATACTTATATTTAATATGTAGATATATAATAGTAGACATTCTTACATTAAGACCGTGAATAATGAGAGGAACACTCTTCACCCCAACATAAATCTTCTTATTATTGAATGAAAGCGAAAATGTTTCTTCTTCTTCATACTTTTTTCCTTAAATATAGTATTATAGATAGTGCCACTTCCGTTTGCAAATCGCATGTGTGCGAGTGATAAGTGTGCATATTACGGCAGCAGCTCCGTGGAAAAAGGCACGTTCACGGACGGGTCAGAACGGTTTCCATACAGTGTGGCGTGGAGATTTACTCGGAGTCGGGTTCCTTAATTTAAACCGTACGGGCATTACCGTATTAATATACTTCGATACATTGTTAGATAATTTATTTAACGCTATTTTTGTAAAAAGTATTAATATAATATGTATCTTTGGAAGTAGATAAAGCCAGGAGTGTGTGCCCACACTAGTAGCTTTAGCCCTTTGCACCCAACGGAGTTGATAACATTTTGGCCTTTTCTCAAATAAAACTTTTTTTTAAAAGTTGATTTTGAAAGTTTTTACATTATATTTTTTAAAATTTAAACTTATTGAAATTGATGTTTTTTGTAAGTTAGATTTTTTGTATTTTTACTTTTTGAATATTAGATATGTTTTTAACTGAAATTTTTGAAATTCGATTATTTTTTTTAAATATCATCATTCCTTCTTCTTCCCCTTGTCCTATTTGGGTCGGGGACCTACTGCATCCAAGGCTCCTTCATATGATAATATAATGATATAGGTACCTATCTACATCTAAAATATATCTATTACATCATGCATAATATGTCCCACGGTCGCAACTGGGACATTGTTCATATTCATATTTAAATTTAGATTATTAGTGTTAAATCTTCAATGTTCTTCTTCAATGATATATTACATAACCTTCAAAGAAATAACCTTCAAAAGTTATGAAAAGAGAGTTTTGCTTTATTATTATTATTTTAAATTATTCGATATAAGTATAATAATTGATAAATGTCGCAACAATGTGTCTTTGGGCTAATGTGAGGTAGAGGGGAATGCAATGTGTGTTCCAAACTAGATAGAAATAATAAATAAATTAAAACGATTAAATTTGACGACCGTCCGTGGCCGAGTGGTAAGAGACTTGACTCCCATTCGGAAGGTCGCGGGTTCGAACCCGGCGTACGCAAAATAAATTTTATTTGATTAATTTGTGTTATTTCACAATTAATTAATAAAAATAATATATGCTATATTTGCGGCACGGTCCAGAGTGGAAGATACTCTCAGTATCGCCCTGGTGTAAGACCACCATTCAGAATTGAAACGTTGCTTAATAATGGCTTTAGCCGTGTTTAGTGACTAGATCTGAATAGCCAGGTACTTTCCCACCTTCCTCTTCCCCATCTCCTTCCCTTCCCCACTTACCTTCATCCTCACAACATACTCTAATTGGGGATGCCATAGTCTCACTGGCTCCAGAAGGGAGCAGTTGGGACTCTTGTAAGGTTTCTCTATAAAAAAAATAATTATATTATTTATTTACTCCCGGTAGGCTTTTACATGAAAATATTACAAATTGAATTACAGTAATTTAAAATATATGATAAAATATAAGTCTGATATAGTAAGTAGAAGAAAGTACGTACATATAACATAAAAAAGTAAGTGGGTATGTATAGTCGCAATATTAATTGTTTGTTTTATAAACCAATAAAACAGAATAAACTGGAGTGTAATTTGATCATAAGGTATAGAACATTATAGCAGAGATTTAAAAAGTATATAAATGTAAAAGAGATATAAATGTAAAAGTTGCACTATTTAAAAAAACAAATACAATTTAGCAAATATGTACATGTATAATTAATAATAAGATCTGAAATATAACAAAGTATAATGTTTAAAAACTAGTAAATAACTGTGTGCAAATTATATTATAGCAAATAAAAAATGTGGATTGAGAGAAGATGTAATAATAAATTTTAAGAAATAAAAGTAAATTATTTGCAGATATAATCGAAATTAGTTGCCTTTTGAAACTTGCAAAATTGTCAACACTAAATATATCTTTCGCAGTGTTTATTCGCAAGGTTATGAATTCTAGGAATTGGTGAGAAAATAGAATAATTAGTGTTAGGGGGTTTCTCACCATCCTCCCGTTAGCTTATCTACCCTAATAACGAATATTATTAAAAATAAAAATAAAATACTCGCAGTGGTTAGAAAACTCGGCCAACTTATCCAATATATAGCCACTATTAGTAGGTTCGAGTACCGAATTATAAACTCCAACTTAATACATAAATAAACCGTAAATCGTAAATCGAAAATTTTCGTTATTAGGGTAGATAAGCTACTGGGAGGATGGTGAGAAACCCCCTTAATTTTATTGTAGAGTTTAAAATACTTATATTTGCTACGAGTTTGCGTAGCAGGAATATTAATGCAAATTAGTTCTAACAAATTAGGGCTGTCAATTAAAGATTTTAAAAATTTGAATAAAAATAGCAAATCAATTAACACTCTTCCACCGGCTAATTTTAGAAGTTTAGTTTCAGCACGCAAGCTGTTATAATTTATAAATTCAATTGGAATTTTAATTTTAAAATTGATACACCGAAGGAATATATTTTGTACCTTTTCTAATGATTGAGAATGGACTTGGTAGTACGGTGACCAAAATATATCACATAAAACGTACTTAGGACGGATTTTTAAAATATATTTCACCATTCATGAAATTTTTAAGTTAATTTTCAAAAAATTGAGTTATTTTATTATATCAGTATAGGCCAGTTGCTTCATAAAACTGAAATAAAGACAGACCTTAAATATGACTCTTACAGAACTTGAAAATTAACTTAAAAATTTGATGAATTGTTCAACTTTTTTGAAACAATCCGTCCTTTGTTGGTCGAAATAGTCAATTTTGTTTGTTGGTAATGACAAATTGGTACTAATACATAATTAATCGAAAATCTGACACCGAATAATCAGAAAAAAAGTACGGTCAAATCTAAGACATCATACTTCGACTAGGAACTACCAACACTATCTTAATTTTTAAAGAATATTTTTATTGGCTGCTATCTTTATGTATGATTGCAAGATTCAAACCTGAAATAAATGCTATCTAGATAGTGTCTCGGATAAATTTTAGCATTTTTAAATTTTTAATACGCGACATCTATTGACTTTTCTGCAAGTCTAGGGAATACGTTTATTTTTAAATTAATGAGTAAAATTTCTGATTTTTCTGTTTCGGATTTTCGATTGACTTTCGCTAATATTATCTTCATTAATTAAAATATTATAATTTGAGGTTTAACTCTTTAAGTTAAAAAGTTAAAAATAAAAATAAAAATAATGAGTAAAACCTCAAAGGCGTAGGTCCTGGGTTCGAGTCCTAGATGTGACCATATATTTTCTAATTTTTCTGTTTTTAGATTTAAGATTGAGTTCCGCAAAGATTGTCTTCATTTAATTAAAATATTACCCTTTAAGGTTTTACTCGTTAAGTTATAAATAAAAAAAAACTAATGATTTAATAAGTAGAAATAATAATCCACTCAATTTCAATCCCATTTTGTTTCTTGCGACTCAAAGCATTGCTCAATAACTTCAATGCCATAGATTGTTGATCCTGGGCGTGGTCACTATGTAAAATAAAAATAATAAATATGACTTTTAAGAAGCCCGAGAAGCCAATATGCTTTTATGGGGATTTGTAAGTTTGACAGCATCTAAAGTCTCAGGCAGGTTACTTTGACAGGGTTAATAAATCCCTATAAACACACTGAGAGATAAGTGGAACACTGAATCCAAAATGCTTCTCGGAAGAGTTTGAAGTTAATACCGAGCAAACACTCTTGATATATGACGATAGATATTTCACGGTGGCTGCCGCGGGGTATATTTACGTTGCCTTGAAGTAAAAATGGTGTATTATTGCAAACAGCCATTATTCAAGTACGGCTTAAAGATCCACACTCGTAGATTACCAACACATCCACCATCGGGGGGCGAAAAAATGGGATACACGTACAGAGGCGATAAATTTTACCCACGCGGTTTGCATTGCGATTTTTTCCACATTAAACCGACTCCACCGATACAATCATTGAAGGAAAGAAAATACAATGGGAAAATAGCCGATTCATCTCATTTCCAGGTAGTCGAATTCCTGTTTCACATTAGTAAGTCCACCACGTACGTAGTTTATACTATCTTTCATCTTATCAAGCTAATTATAATGATTTATTTCGGTGCACCTACTTAAATATCCAGGTAGTAATTATAGCATTCTTTGTAATTATTCTTTGCACGTTCAACCTCTTTTCATACCCCGTCCCGACAACCCACAGGGAAGCTTTGCGAGAATAAAACTGATTAAGATAATTTCTCATGTGCTCCATGCGGGCAGCACGAGGCTGGAATATCTACTTTTAGATATTCCTGGAAAATGTTGTATCCATTAACATGATTGCAATATTCTTAAATTTCAGGAAAAGCTTTAGAGGCACTTTGCATCGTTTTTATTAGCTATTAAATGTTTGTATTGAATGAGGATAGCTTTATATTTTTTTGCCAATAACGTTGAATTTTCCGCACGATCAGATGTACAGTTTGCACAGGTGGTCGGTTGGTTTTAACGGTATAACTAAGCTTGCTTTATTTCTTTTTAAGAAATAAATTCAATGAATTTATAGTGATCATTGGAAAATCATTGAATGAAATAATTTTTTTAAATTTTTTATTTTTTCTTTCAATTACTGTTTTTCTTGTATCATCCAAAAATACCCAAATGGTTACTTATTTAGACAGGACAGTCAGAAATATTATTAAAAAAAGCTATTGGATAATTATGGACCACAAGCGCCTTATATATTTCTTTTGTTCCAGAATTTTAATTTTAATTTTCTTTTTCTTTCACTGTTTTTCTTGTATCCAAAAATAACAAAATGGTTACAAATTTTAGGCCAGAAACACTATTAAAAAAGCTATCTTATAATTATCTCACCAGCGCCTTAAATATTTCTTTTGATCCAAAATCTTTATTATCTTTTACTTTCTTATTATTTTACTGTTTTTCTTGTATACTGTTTTTCTTGTATGAAAAAATACGTTACCTGTAAATTTGACTGTCCTAGAATGGGAGATCTACCTAGTTGGACAGTCAAAATGTCAATACAATGTAAATATATTTTTGTTATAACAAAATAAATAAATAAATCAAATTAAAAAAAATACACGACAAGGTTTAATTTACATTAATAAAATCAAATTATTTAAATTTTAATGTGACCACATAAGAAAGTTTTGCTACCTAGAGAAAGAGATTGTCCAATAGGAAAAGTCATACACGTACTGTGAATGTAGGCTGAATCCATGGAGTGCAAGATGTTTCTTCTTTCATCACGTGTGAAGGGAGAATACTCGTACACAAGTGACTTGCATACGATGGAGATTCTGATGCCGCTGTGGTCGAAGAGAGGTAGAATAGTCCGTGAGTGAGAGTGAGGCGAGGTTCAGAAGAGAAATGAGGCGTATAGAGGCGTAAGTAAAACGGCGGAGAGTCGTAGAGGTGATCTAATTTGCAATGGGTTTGTTGCCCATTTTCAAGGCTACCACTACTATTGTCTCGGGCACGATTCCCAGAACTCGTGCCGAACCCAAAGTAGTGGATACGCCAGAGCGGAACGCGATGACGGCGTACGGCCGGAACGTTTTCTCTTTGAAAACCCATCTGACCGCTTGCTTCCCTCTAGCACCACTCCACAGTTACAGAGGTACTTTGGGAACTAATGGAGTGAATTTTTAAAAAGTTGATGGATATGAGAAAAGTTATGTGAGGCAGAAAATTAAGAAATGTAAGAAGGAGAAATGTCCTTCTATTCGGTTAGTAAACACCGCAAAAGCCATTCTATTAAATTATTCTTTTCCAAAAGGTGGTCTTTCACTTGCTGAGATAATATTTTACTATGAAAACACGGCGTTGTTTCAGTAGAGTACAGAAATAGTATGATAATGTACAGGAAAATATTATGTACACCAGCAAACTCGCTGAACAAGTTGATTAATGTGTTGAGGCTTAGTAATAAATGAGATTAGATTGCAACCACTTAAAGCACCGCATGCGATATGGCAGAGAGCGGAATTAGGCTGGATTTTCCTACAAATCAAAAGGATGTGAGTCCGCAGAACGTGGAATGTATAACAAAAGAAGTTACAACACAAAAGGTATAATAGACGAGAATATTAGGTTCTCTCAAAAGAGAATTGGATGAAGAATTATAGAACACTATGTCTTGGTTAAGCATACGAATCTATCGACATTCTCGAATGATTAGGTGCCTAAATTATGAATATTTAAAAATTTTATTGTTTTTTTATTATTTTTTGCTAGAGCAATACCGATGAGTTACAAAACTCATTTTAGGACAGGAGGAACTTACAATACATAGGTTAGAGGTAGTAGTTACAATTTTACAAAGGTATATTGATATAAAAATATAAGTTTTACATTCAGTACAACATAAAAATAAAAATAAAGACAGGTTAAGTACAACAAACAACAAGAAAAAACAAGTAAAGAAAGAAAATCGAGGATACGAGTATATAAGATACAACGAAAAATGACAAGACCAATAAATATTTTCTTTTTTAAATGTAGTTAAAAAATATTATTTTAAAGCATTCCTTTGCAATTTTTTATAATGCTGGATGTTTTTGTTCATATCTGGAAGCGAATTATATAATGTATAGGCAATGTAGTTAAGTGATTTTATCCCATATTTTGTAGTGCGTGTTTGAGGAACGCGGATTTTATTGTTATTTCGAGTATTGCGGTTGTGGATGTCTTGATTGTAAAGCGGCTTGATGTTAGTGTAAGTTGATTGTTGAGTAATTTGTAGGGTGGTGCTTGTGATTTCATGTTTAGGAAGGATTGTGATTGGAAGGACACCTTAAACTGAATAGATCTGACATGAGTGTCCCATGGAAGTCCATAAACATTTCTGAGAGCTCGGTTTTGAACCACCTGCAGGTCAGCTATCAATTTCTTTGACGCAAAGCCCCAGATACAGCAGAGATAGGAAAGGTGTATTCATGTTTTATATGACTTTCTCACAAGAGTCCCAACTGCCCGAAGCCCAATGGAATATGACATTCATGATTATTACTGGGTTGGTTGCAAGGCTGAAGGAAGGGGGAGAGATAAGACAGGAAGGAAAAGTGTGGGAAGTACCTAGGAGATATAAGAAAAGTAAAAGAAACCGCTTGCAACGTAGGTATAATAAACCGTATCATTATACATTAATATTCATTGCATGTTTTAAATTAATAGTCTATCAGTATTAATGGTTCACGTTTAAAAGTTTTGTAAAACCTGAAAAGTGTTGAAACTCGAACTAAGCCATGTAATAAAACTATTGCTTTTGAATGCGTAAAGCCCACCAAAATTAATATTACGCTTTACCTACTATTTATTGCCTTTAAATACAATATGTCTGCTTTGGTAAAATAGTTGGAGTAAAACGGCCCTTTGTTATGGTAAAATGTTCGTTAACCATGGAAATGAACGGAATAATTACGTACATATTCGTAGGCGGGTCACGTGTTTGTCCGTACGATGTAGGGGCTTTCCCGTTACGTGATCATTTTGACGGGCATTAATAAACATTGAATCGGTATAAAGCTCTCAATAAATCAGGATTAATGTAAGCCAACATGTTTTTACGTAAATAAAACAATGCTGTCCGTTGTTCAAAGCCGGAATTTAAAACCCGCTGATTTGGATGCGGCTTTACGAGCTTAAAGTTGAAAGCACTTCGCCGGCATTTGCACTTGTCTCGATACCGACATTACTTCCCTCCTATCTTCGGGGCTTGTCAAGATACTTAAGCCGGATGACAACTCTATGTTATTCAAAGGGAGTACGTAGTAATTCGGATATAGGAGCAGAGGATGTCACCAACTTTTCAGCAATGCGTTGACTTTAATGATGTTGTAGTCGCAAAGATTGGAATCACGAGAAGTGGACTGTAATCAAAATAAATATATGTGGCGTGACACAATTATGGGCATTGGTATTTCGGACTTCGGGAAGGATCTGACTTACCCCGAATTCTTCGGTCTTCGTTCTTGAGAGTTATGTCACTGGTTATCACTTGTACAATCGATATTATAAGCCCTGAGGGATGAACGATCACTGCACAGAATGCACATAATATCTTCCGATAATTGTCTATGTTTGGTCAAGAGAGGTCCAGGCGACCATTGCACAGTACCCAAGCAGACTTTAGTAGTAGTATTTAGTCGATGCTAAAAGACGAAGAGGGATGAAGCTACATCACTGCACATCGCCCAAAAACAGACTCGATAGACCGTCGATGTTAACCACTGGAGCGACAGAGCGATTTAAAACATTTTTCTCGGATTGCTGAAGGAAATTTTTCCGCCAACATTAAAAAAATCATACCTCCGAATTTGAATATGAAGACATACAAACTGATTAAGGTAGATTCAGACTGGACGACGTACGTACGCATCGCTACGCCAAACTATGCTTAGCAACCCATACATTTTCTATGAAAGTGGCCACAGACAGCGCACGTCGCGATACTTGTGGCCAATGTGATTCTAAAACATAAATTTTCATTGAAAATCTATGGTTGCTAAGTAGCCCAGATATTGTTAGGCGTAGCGATGCATACGTACGTCGACCCAGTCTGAATCTACCATTATAGTTCTATACAGCCAATGAATTCACCTATCTTTTGTCTATAATCACATATTCGTAGGATTTATAAAAAAATATTATTAAATCGTCAACTTCAAAAATTTTAAAGTATCAAGAGAATATTTATTTTGTTATATTTTGATTGTACAATATATTACATAAGTCGCTTTATTAAAAAAAAAAATTGCCATATTTTGTCAACAAAGCAATCCGTTGTTGTGGAAATAGTGCCATATTATGTCAAAAAGCGCTCGAGTGGTTAAGGCAAAGAGAGATCCTTGCAATCATGGCACAGTACATTAACAGACTGACCCAACACATGTAAATAATTTCACTCTCACAAAGTATTGTCCACTGGTGGGTTGTCAGAAATGAAATATAGGGTAAGGAAGGAAGGTATATATATATATATATATATATATATATATATATATATATATATGTATAGTAGCGCCAACAGATGTTGAATTGTTTTATTAATTTTTTTTTACTTATCAGAATGTCGGAACATTCATGTGTTGCTACTATTATTTATTTCTTATTATTATTACGCTACTTATGTGGCTTGCTAAATGCGCTGAGTTTTGAAAGTTTTAGATTATGAGAGCCCTGCATCACGGTTGGATTTATTACTATCACAGTGTGAAACAAAATGCCACGAAAATGTTGTTTACTGTTAATTTTTAAATGCTTTTAACGTGTTCAGCTTTGCCCACTTGCTGAAAACTTTACGAAAACGTTGTTTTGCTGCACTGTGTTTTAATAATGGTACGAACAAAGTGGTAGTTTTTTCCCCTAATACTGAAACAATTCATAGCGGATAATATACGTTCACCTCTGAAAATAAGGGGATGTTCCTGAAAGCTAGACAGAACCGAGCGAAGTTTAAAAGGTAAGCACAAGGTGTCCTATGCAAACATGATGATAAATTAACACGTACTCATATTGGTACATTACTCTGGTTAGGAGAGATAGTTAAGGTTGAAGACCACAAAACACGAACAAAAGCACGTTTGCAGAATATGAATATAGTTATTTTGTATGCGAATCGTGCAGAAATGAAAGATAACCTTTGGACCGAGGGGACGCTACCCGACCCTGTTTTAGGTGGAAGCACGAGGGAATGCCTTAACCCTTCTCTTATTAACATTGAAATGTGTAAATAACATTAAAAACCCTTTCCTTTGTTGTACTCTACGTGTGTTTATAACACTAAAGATTTACTTAAAAAACCGGCGTAGGTTCTCGCTAGTGCGAAAGAGTACATTTATTTTTTTTATTTATTTTTTTTTTTATTATTTTTTTTTATTATTTATAACTGCACTTTGCCCCCCCTTACCTTATGTTATGCATTTAAAACTGCTTATAGATAATATGTATAGTTACAATAAGAAAGTAAAATACTTTCAAAAATACTGTAAGATATTACAAAATATTGTACAATGAGAAAAATACATATATTATAGCATTGGAATACCAACAAAATATTAGCAACAGAATACGGAATATATCTGAAAATCATCGATAAAAAATAAGTCAATCTGTTGCTTATCTGTAAAAATACAACGATGTTTATGTCGACATGGTGTCGTGAAATGTTTCCTCGAATGTTATGTTATATTTTACAAGTTCTTGTGCCACAACGAGTTCTAATTGTTCATGATAAATTTAAAATATATATATTAGAGACTTACGACACGAAGTTGTGACGAAAGAGGATTATAACAACACCATATTGATTATGGTATCACAACATTGTGCAGTTTGATATATTTTTTGAAATTAGTGTATATCCCACTAGCTACCTACCGTTTTTACCAGATGATAAAAGCAACCCAAGGGGTGAAGTTTGTCTAGGTCTTGGCGACGGATGCATTTCCATTCTTACTACGTCACAGGCCGGATCGGGATAGACTGGTTGAGGGAAACCTTTTGACCTCTCCAGCCGGAATCTCTCGACCTATCGCCCTGCACCGCTGTGGGAGGGTAGATTCATACTTTCATACGTCCATCACTCCTGAACACATTGACCCTAAGATTCCTACCCTTACTAGCCACCTCTCATACCTTTTTCCTCCCCAGAACTTGCTCTCCTTCATGTCCATAAAAAGACCCTCCACAAAACACCCCCAAAGATGACATAGGCCCTGAGGGATTTATTTTCCCTCGTGGCCTCCTGTATAGAGCTCACGTAAAAAAAACTCTATTCATCATAGAATTTTTAATTGATAAACGACCTTACTCTTCTGATTGAACATAATTTTTATACTATTACATTCCAGGTTTATTATTAACCAAGTTTTAGGTCTCTTGTCATTATCTTTCCTATCTTATTTTAATTTGGTTTAATTATTTTGACTAACTTAATAAAATGAAATACTAATTCTTACATTGTGGAGTTATAATTAAAACTTCTTATACCACATGAGAACTGTTCCACTTGCAATACATGTTTGAAAAGAAAAAATATAATCGTTGATGTATGTATTTTCTGAAACGGAATTAACCCCAGCAACTTGCATGAGCACTTAAACGAGCTAGAGGAGGCTCAAGAAATAAATGGTTTCCGAGAAATGCAACCTTGTTGCACGATGAATCGTTATAACTTCTTCATTTAATTTATAAAGTGGAAGATACTGTCAGTATCGCCCTGGTGTAAGACCACCATTCAGAATTGAGACGTTGCTTAATAATGGCTTTAGCCGTGTTTAGTGACTAGATCTGAATAGCCAGGTACTTTCCTACCCTCCTCTTCCCCATCTCCTTCCCTTCCCCACTTTCCTTCAGCCTCACAACATACCCCAATTGGGGATGCCATAGTCTCACTGGCTCCAGACGGGAGCAGTTGGGACTCTTGTGAGGTATTCTCTATAAAAAAAAAATGTCAAGGTTCGTAATAATGCAGATATAATTCAATTTGTTGCATTTAAATAAGAGGAATGAAATTCACACAGAACTCTATTTTGGATTTGAGCCTCAAATCCAAATTAAGGCAATATTATTATTAAAAAAGACAATTTTTTTTTTACATTAGGTCCACACAGGAGGCCCTGAGGAAAATAATTTCCCTCAGGGCCTGTCATCTTTGGGGATGCTGTGTGGAGGGTATTTTTAAGGAAAGGAACGAGAGGAAGTTCTGGGAAGGAAAAAGGTATGAGAGTTGGGTAGGAATCTGGGGTTCAGTGTGTCTAGATCATCCGGCGCCAAGACCTAGATAAACCTTACCCCTATGAATACGGGCACCCCTCTAAGTCACCAAACGTAGCGAACCACTTGGGGTGACCTATGGCAGAGGTGTTGGTTATCCAATAAATGGTTCTCGGGGCGGCGGGACCCATTTCCGCCTCCCAAATTACGTCCTTTCTTTTAATTACACCTTTATAACTTTACCGCATTTATTAATAATAACAAAAATATATTCAGAAAATATTTTAGCATTTTTTCACCCCTATGAATGTGAAGGATCAACTTAAGTCTCCTAAATTCAGTAGATACAAGTTTTATGTGTGGAAAAATCTTTTTAAATAGAAAATATCACTGATTTGATTGAACATAGTAGAAACTTTGTGAAAACAATAAAAAATATTCTCCATTAATACAATATTTCCCTTACAATATCTGTATTTATAAGGTAGGTTTATCTTAACTGATCAGCCGTAGCGCGGCGCCGCACAGTGGCTGAAACTTGGGCGCTGGCGCGACATCGGCCCCTGATCGGCATGTTCCCGAAATGATTTTTTTTTACTAATGTATTCTCAATTAACCACTGACATAAGAAAATTTATTAAAAATAACACCTGAAGCTAAATTACCCTGTAATTAGTCACAGGACAGAGGTATACGGGCGCGCATTTACGCTGCTGTAGTTTGGTGAGTTTGAAGTTGTGTAGAATTAACCTGCTTGCGTACTTATCATCGAATAAAAGTTTTTAACAACTCATTTTATAGATTACAGTAACACAGTACCAGAAAAAAAAAGTAAATTTTATCTGAAGTCTTGGTTCAAAATTAACGTTTTTTTCCAATTTATTGTCTTTAATGGACTAGGAAAAAAAAATCACAAGTCTTCCCTCTATTTTTAAATTGATGTATCTTTTTTGTACAAGGAAAAAAATATTATCACCAGCCATCACCAGCCACACCAGTAATTGCATTTTTAAGGAATGACTGTATTTTCCGTCAATTTTTTTTTTTTATTCTGTCTTTGTTCCTTTATGTCTAAGATAGATTAACCTTATGTTTCCTTTTGTACTGTGACCAAAAAACTGACATTTAGTTGACAATAACATCTATATAAAACTTAATTATTCTGTAATTAGTCGCAGAACAGGGGTTTACTGGGACTGGTGTGTTTTTTGTATACGGAAAAAATTCACTTTCAAATATCATCAGCTAATTGCAATTCAATCTTTGATTCCTTTATGTCTAAGAAAGATTAACTACTTACTTTTTGTTAAACTATTTCAAATCATTTACAACATTTCAACTAATAAGATTTAACAAAAATACTGTAATATTTCATATACACATAACACTTAAAAACAACAATTAACCACCAAATGGTCGAACGCCGAGAGGGATGTCGCGCCAAATCATGAAATCCGCCACGGTGCGCCGGCGCCGCGGCGGCGGCGCATTGAATCACTACCAAAAATATAAACATTTGGTTCTCCCATTACGCCTTTTAACATTAAAAACTCATTTAAAGCTTGAATTTTCCAAAAGAGGCCTTAGCCCCCTCTTCTCCGGATATCCGTGACGGCTTTGTGAAGAAAAAATACAGGAAATTTCCTTTTAATTATAAGCAAAGAGATAATTATTTCGCTCGGATCTAGATTTATATAAGCACCCGTCAAAAGCAAACTTTTTTCAATGTTACGCGGAACAGATAAAAGGATTAAAAGTATTTTGAAAATGAATTTTACAAAATGCCTTGTGATTTTGTTTCATGTTTTGTTCCTGAAATTTTTTAATAACTTGGCGCAGAGGGCGTGGGGTAGTTTCAACAAATGATGAATATTTTACTTAATTTTTGTTAAGGGCAAGTTGCAGTGGAAAATAAGCCTCTATAATATAAATATTATAGGCCACTACTTTAAACATCTTGATGAAATCTTGAATTTAAAAATGAGATGTAATAAACAAAGAAAACCAATAATGGTAAATTCATGAATGTAAAGATATTAAATAATTTTATAAAGAGATATTGCACGTTTCTGTGTCCGAAAGTCGTTATAGTTGTGGTTTGATGTAACGTGTGTTGTAATGTGGATCTTGTGAACCGGCCCGAGTTTGTCTGGTTTTTTAATGCGTAAATTAGAACATCTTTTGTGTATAATTGTTTTAGTGACATTAAATTCAGGGCTTTAAAAATATAGTCTGTAGGAGTTCTGATGGGGACTTTGAGTATAATTTTCAAAATTGCTTTTTGTGCTATGAGCACTGGTTTTATAGTGGAATCGCATGAGCTTCCCTATCCGAAAAGACCATATTGTAGTTGAGATTAAGCTAATGCATAATAATACATTTTAATTAGTTGTTCTTTACAACTTTACGTTTAAGAAATAGGAATAGTTTTATTAGTTTATTGCTTACATTTTCTTTTTGGGAGTTTCAATTTAAGTTTGACCAATAATTATTCAAAGGTATTTTTATTGTTTTTATTTCATAAAATTTTTACAGTTGCAAGGAATTTCTTGGTTTGCGTTTAAACAGTTTTTATGAATTTTTAAGTTTAGGTTTGTATTGAGGTTATCCGTCTGTTTATTGTGGATTTTGGCTATAATATGTTTTGTTTTTATGTCATCTAATAATTTCTATTATATACAATGTCAGGTTATTGTATTTATTTATTTATGTTATTTTATTTATTGTGATTATATTTCTTAATTATTTTTTTTAAAAGACACCTTGTTTCGGTGTTCTAAAAAAAGAAAAATTCAGCAAATCAGCAACGTGCTCTTTTCAGAGCCATTTTAAATTCTCTAAAAAATAGTTCAATAATTCGTTGGTAGGAAATTTGGTAGCTCCCACCCACCACGTAACATTTCGTGTGACCACTAAATCCAAGGAACACTGTTTCAAATTGATCATTGTGTCAAACTATGTAATTCTCATCTTAAGCTAATTGTTGAAATTTAGTTCCTCATGTTAGTAAGTCATTGTCAAGGATTTTGCGGCTTTGTTTCCGAATCAAGTTGCAACTTGTACTAGAGCATGTGTATATTTGAGAGGCACAATCACCTACATTATGTGTAGACCAGGAATAACCATATCAACTATAATTTCATCGAAACAATTTCTGCTAAGTTTGAAATCGGAAAAGGACTGAATCGTTTTATTCAATTCCGGTGTGTTATGGCTTTGAGTTCATTATGCATCTATTTTATTTAAAATGGAAGCAGACAACAATAAGTTTCTTCGGAATTTTCATGACATTCTGAATAAATAAAATGTCTTGCTTTTAAGTAAAAGATTTATTTTTGATTTTAGAACCTGCCAGTAACGGGGACCTTTTCTGACGGCATGTGCCAATAGCTCTTTTGAAACTTCATAATATTTCTTTTGAAGAACCAATAAAGAAAGAGAGGTTATAATGGAGCACTTACTTAATAGAACTATAAGGAAATGTGTACGTTTTCAAGATTTTTTGCGAGATGCCAATAATGTAATCTTTCTCGCAAAAGAAAAACTTTTTTTATCATATTAAGGAATAATCTTTTTTTAATAGGTTCTTTAAAAGTTTAGCCATGAATTTAATTTTGATTTTTCGTTGTGTTTACATATTTATTTTTATTTGAATTTCTGCTAAAAATCATTGAGTTTAAAGTGGAAAACCATGTTCCTGTATATATATAACTACACGAATGGTAAAAACGAAATATTTTTTATTTGGTACTTTATTATTGTTGGTATTATTATAAAAATAAATCTACGGTGTACATATACATACTTCTATATGATTAACTTTGCTACATCTACATATATCTACTTCTATATGATTAACTTTGCTACATCTACATATACCTACTTCTATATGATTAACTTTGCTACATCTACATATACCTACTTCTATATGATTAACTTTGCTGCATCTACGTATACCTACTTCTATATGATTAACTTTGCTGCATCTACGTATACCTACTTCTATATGATTAACTTTGCTACATCTACATATACCTACTTCTATATGATTAACTTTGCTGCATCTACGTATACCTACTTCTATATGATTAACTTTGCTGCATCTACGTATACCTACTTTTATATGATTAACTTTGCTTCATAAACTCTTCTTGTGAAGCGCTTGTTAAACGATTGTCAACTCGAGCGGTTTAATAAATAACATTTCAATTAGAATCGTGTTCTTATTAAACTCCACAATACAACAATTTTTATCCAGTTTTATTTCAGACAAAGCATTGCTAGACAAAGATCTTGTCGGTCTTCTTGGACTTTCCATACCATATGAGATTTATCGTAATTCCCTCTGGGCCTCGTACGTGGAGTTTATTTAAAAAAAAAAAATGGTTTGTTTATTTCGGGTAAGAGTATAGTAGTCGAATAAGGCAAACAAAAATCGTACACATATTATTTAATCATATTTTGGCATTTGCGCATTTCGATAAAAAATGTTATTTATATTCCAAGAAATAACAAAACGCATTCCATAAAATATACCTTTTGTATGTGATAAGTTGCGTTATAAGTCCTGACGGTAATAAATGTTGAACAATATTTCCTCATGCTGACGAAAATTTTAGGTAAACTTGCTTTTAAGGACGATGGATTCACTGTTTGTTTATGTCATTGCACTTTTTAAAAGGCGTACAAAGCTTGACTTTTCCAAGAATACCAGCAGATATTGAAATTCATATTTAGATATCAGCAGATATTTATTAGAAAAGAGCCAGTAAGATGGACCGGTGAGCGGTAGATTTTTTGGCTTCAACCTTTGTGTTTTATCACTGTCAGTTTCTTTGTTGTGAAATGTCTTTGCGGATGTTGTAAAAAACGGTAAAAAATACATAAAAACCATATCTTTGTGATTTTTACATTATTAAAAACTACAGATAATAATATCCGCTCCTTGAAAATTTAATACCCGGCTAGACAAAGAAAAACGCCAAGGATATTAATACGCTATAGTCCATCATAATTCAGGGATACTCCCATCGTAGCAGGCGAAAAGTACAGAGATCTAAACATTTATTTAATAATAAATAATCTGCAAACTCAACCTTAAAAAATACAACCTTTTTGCGAGAGTTCGATGTTCATCCCCATGGAGGCATGTACAAACAACACATTAATGTTTGATATTGGCAAAAAATCTTTTAAGAAACCAATAAAAAAATACTCGAATCCTTTAAGCAGCTAAGGCTTTACGGCTTCGTATTAAAAATGAATCAGTTAGGTACTTATGTTTTAATATTAAAAGATCGGAAAATAGCAATATCTTCCGATCGTTCTTGTAATTGAGCCGGGTATCAATTAAGTGGAGATTACCAAAAATCTACGGAGAGGTTTTTATTTATGGATTACAAATCTTTAGCAGCAGATGTACGAAAGAAAAAAAGGTTTTAAATTCAATTATGCCTTGAAAGAGGCTTTAATTTTTTTAATGGATTTGGAAGTTTCAGATATTTATATTTTACTACTCAAAGCATAACATATAGGTTGAGTGGTTAAATTTCTGCTGTATTACGATAAACTATTTGAATTTAAAAACTATTTTATGTTCCTATTTTACGATTTTTTTAATTATTAAATAATGTTCTTATTTTACAAAAACAGCATTTAGTTAGTTTATGACTTTTTTTAGCTTCAGTTGTGGCATGTCAAATTTTGAGGTTACAAATAACTGAATTTTTTTTTTTACAGTGAATAAATACCTCACAAGAGTTTCAAGTGCTCCCGTCTGGAGCCAGTGAGACTATGGCATCGCCAATTGGGGTATGTTACGAGGCTGAAGGTAAGTGGGGAAGGGAAGGAGACGAGGAAGAGGAAGGTGGGGAAGAACCTGGCTATTCAGATCTAGTCACTAAACACGGCTAAAGCCATTTCAAGCAACGTTTCAATCCTGAAAGGTGGTCTTACACCAGGGCGATACTAAGAGTATCTTCCACTCTGGAACGTGCCGCAAATATACTATATATTATTTTTAAATAATTAATTGTGAAATAACACAAATCAATTAAATAAAATTTATTTGCGCCCGCCGGGTTCGAACCCGCGACCTTCGGAATGGAAGTCCAACGCCCTACCGCTGGACTACGTCGGCCGTCGATATAGTAATCCTCCTACTATTACCAAAACAGTCGAAAATATTACTTGTAGAAAGATCGAGTACTTAGCTAGCAGAATATTAAGACGATAGACTTCGCTTTTCAGCCCATACAAAAAGGACGCCCGGGAAAAAACACTTTTCTACATCGAAAATTGCACAAAATGAATATATTTTTTTATACTGCCTTCTAGAGGGTGAAAACTATGTCGGTATGTTTTCGAATTTTCGATGCGTTTCGTATTAACGTAAACATTCACTGTCAAACATGTACGATTTATCAAAGAATATTATTTAAGGAAAAAGTGCTGCTAACTCAACTCTCATAAAGAATTATAAAATTATAAAAAGCTACCGACGTAGCTTCTTCTTTCTAAAAAATATATATTTTTTAAAATTTCAATTTCGTGAAAGTTTCGGTGTAGAAAAGTGTATTCTCCATAAACCCCTTTTCGAGCGATTTCTGTAGGTAAATTTGAGCGTTGTCTCATTCGCACATTTCGCATTCGCATGTATTGTAAGTGTGCGTGAGCTTATTGTGAGCGGGACAGAATGACAGACGCGGGTGTTCCGCGTGTCGTTTAAAGTCTAGCCTCTTAAACCTGACGTTTTTTTAAGCGCTCGATTTACTTACTGTAGATTTGTTCGCAAGCATTTTTTTCTAACTTCGTATTTTCTTTTACATAACAATAAAAAGATACACTAAAATTTTAAATATAAATCACGAGTAACCTGGATGTTTAAATTGGATTCATTGCTAAAGAATATACCAGGATCAAAGAAAACGTAAGTAGTGAGATAACTGTTTTACTCAGGTGTGCATTAAGCACTTTACAAATAATACAGAATTTACAAATAAGAGCAACCAAGCCAAGTGCGAGGAACTCAGGAGACCAGCAGCGTGAGGGCATTTGTCCGCATTATTAATTCATCTCTCGAAGGATTACCTTTTACATGGCTGCAATTTTTCAACTTACATAATTAATTTTCCTCGGGTTTAATAGTGAGAAGAAAACATGCTTCTCTTCAATTTCCCGCGAGAAGCAATACAGGTGTTTTGTTACATTCATGCTTAGAAAATAACATTTTCTAATTATATTTCCATCTAACCGAAAACATCTGAAACAGTACATGATTTTAACCGAAAACGTTTGAAACAGTATATGATTTTAACCGAAAATGTTTGAAACGGTACATGATTTTAACCGAAAACATTTGAAACAGTACATGATTTTAACCGAAAACATTTGAAACAGTACATGATTTTAACCGAAAACGTTTGAAACAGTACATGATTTTAACCGAAAACATTTGAAACAGTACATGATTTTAAAATAATAAATATGTGATGTTAAATAATCTCAGGTAGAACTTTAGGTTATGTGTTATTGGAAAGACAGACGACCGGTAAGTAATAAGTATCTGAGCTCAAGTCTATGTAGAATCTAAATCCCCTTCAATTTGATGTGTGATTTGCTGTTTCCTTAATTTTTATTTTTTCATGTCATCTAGTTTAATTTGTGAAATTCCATTTTGTAATTTATTTCCCTTATATACGTACAAAAATATTATCATCTAATTTATAAAGGCAATTTAAATATTTTTCTACCATCCTCTACCACTTCACAATTCAATATTCTTATCAGCTAAATGGAAGGTGCAATTCCAGTCTGCATATGACATGCTAAAGATATACAATTACATTTTAAAAAAAATAATTAAAAAGAAAATTTAATAACGAATGAGTGGAGGTCTGAACTACGAAAATGACATTGGTTAACGTTTTATTTTGAGCTTAAAGCTTGAGCTTTGAGTTTAGAGATTTGAGTTTATCTGAAAGTTTAGAACTTAGAGCTTTTAGTTTTTGAACTTTGAGATTTGAGCTTTGAGATATGTGTTTTGAACTTTTTTGAGTTTTAGCGTTTGGTCTTTAAGTTTGTTAAAGTCGAAGAAAGTTTTATGTTCCTGGGATTGCCCGGCCTTTACGCAGAGTTTTCCAAATTCAGATGAAGACAGCAATGATCATCTTATTTTGAACATCAAGTGTGCAAGATTCAATCCCTACGTGTTATAATTCTGCTTTAAGGAGTGGGGTAAGCAGGGGGGTGGTTTTCAGAAATCTCATGTCCACAGTATGAATAAAATAGGTTTTATTTTGTTATTAATGTCATTACTACCCTGACGAAGAAACCATCGGTTTTGAAACATTTAGGTAATTGTGATTATATTAGTGGTTTAAACAAAGTTATTTGTTTTAATTTAATTCAAAATGACGCCACAAAGTGATTTTGCGAAGTTTGAAGAAATAATGAACTTTTTAATTCTTTGATAGTCAAGTATGCAAAATTTCATCAACCTCGGAATAAAATTATATATTTGTACACACGACAAATCCACGCCACAAAGCAACAAAGCCACAAACAGACTCTGCTTAATTTGTTAGAAGAAGATATAAGATAACCAAACAATTTTAAAATATCACTATTTTCTTAAGTCTAATTTACGAGTATTACGAGACTGGGTAAAGCTTTAACTTGCAGAATTACTGTCAACAGCTGTCATTAAATAAATAAATAAAAGAAATACCAAATTTGTGAATCTGGTAAAACTCCAAGATCTTTGATTTTTCTTCTCGTTGTAAAGGTACGTAAACGGTTTAAATATTAAATAGAAAAGTATTATATTTGTCCACGAAGACATGATTTTTTTTTATATTTACACCAGTTCAATTCCACCTACAAGAATATTATTATTTAACTAGCTGACACCCGGCATGCGTTGAATGCCAATTAATTAAATAAATTGTTTCTCCCTTCGTATCATTTCCCATTCGTCCCCGTTCACCATCCGACCCCTCCCGCGTCCCCTTCCCCTCCCGCGTTTCGTGTTACCTTCCCGCGTTCCCCCTCCCCTCTCCCGCTCACTGCTTTCCGCGAACCTCCCCCCCTCACGCATTCCGCATCCAACGTCTTTGTCTTCCTCTCTTCCTCGTCCCCCCTCCTCCCTCCTTAATTCCCAACCGACCCTTTTTTCCCTGCCGCCTAACTACATAAAATACATTTTCCGTCAGCTGGAGTGACCTTTTTAATTTTTTTATGCAAATTTCATAATGCCAGAGCCCACCATATATACATAGAAGTATTCACAGGCATGTTCACAACAATTCGAAAAAAATGAATAGCAATCGGATGAAATTTTAATGGCAAACATATGAATAGTATAGGAAATAATTTCATAACGCCAGAGCTCACTATGCTATAACCATCCCGGGTATGCGCACCTCATATTCCCAAAGTTTCATCGCAATCGGATGAACGATATGGCCGCGCATAAGGTACGAACAAACAAACAAACAAACATTATTTTTTATATTATAGAAATTCAAAAAGAATTTATTCTCAGGTATTATAAACTAGCTCTACAAAACGAAAATGGTGTATTTCTTTAATCTTCTCCATGGATGAGATTCTCAGAAAAGATTAGTTTTGAGTTTCGCCCTTAGGGAGCGAAATAAAATAAACTCATTATTTCACAGACATTTTCAAAATGCGTTGTGCATTTGCTCAAGAACTCGTGTTTACGTATTCAAGTAATGCGTTGCTATTTGAATATTATATTGCCTTTACCAGGGAGAGACGACTGGGGTTCATATTCTATAATTAGGTCTGGAATTCATTGGAGGACAGTTTCTCTAGGGTATATTGTGATGGTTATAAGTTGTTATTTTATTTAGAAAACCTACCATTTGCCTACTCTATATTGTGAACAAATAAACATCATTTAAATAAACGTACACCTTTCTTATCACCATGGTTATTCAACTTTGAGTCGATAGATTGGATGATTGATTCGTACATAATAAATTCACAAAAAAAAATGTTTTCCATTATTTCATTTTAACCGCCAGTACGAGTGTTATGTTGGCTGTTATTATTATTTTTTTATTAGTTCAACATAGCCGAGTCCTGAGGAAAATAATTCCCCTCAGGACCTATGTCATCTTTGGGGACGCTCTGTGGAGGATTCTTCAGGAGTGACGGACGTACGAATCCATCCCTCCTATACAGAGAAAAATGTTATTTAAAAATACGATCATTTTATTCGTAAAACTGTTAAAAACGGGACTGAAGTTCTTACGAACAAATTAACAGGGATTCAATGTTTATTGGCGGGAAAATGTAAGAATAAATTATTATTATTAATTATTAGAACAAATTTCGTACGTAAACTAACAAATTGTTCTTACATTTTCCCGCCAATAAACATTAAAACCCTGTTAATTTGTTCGAAAGAACTTCAGTCCCGTTTTTAACAGTTTTACCAATAAAATGATCGTATTTTAGAATAACATTTTTCTCCATGTACTGCGAAGCAAGGTGATGTTCCGAGAGAATCCTGCTGAAATCAAAAGGTTTACCGTAACTAGTCTCTCCCGATCTGGCCTGCCACGCAGCTGTTGGGCAGATCATCTAACCTTACTCCATGAACCCATGCATCTCTGCTAAGTCACCAAACGTGGCGAACTACTTGGGGTGATCTATGGCAGGGTTGTTGGTTATCCAATAAACGGTTCCCGGGGTGCCGGTGCCCTTACCCGCCTCCCAAATTGAAATGTTTGCTGTTACTTTATTTAACGATATGACGTGCAAAGATTGGGTAAAAAGATATTTATAGCCTTCGGTGTGGCTTTCTATTCAATATTAAAATAAAATCTATTTAATACAATAAATTTGACAACCAGTAGTCATTACAACAACTAGCATTTTAAAAACTTATTAGATAATGTTCCCGAGGACTGAAATAAACGATTTTTTTTCCAGTGTAGATATATTGAAAGAAAACATGTCAATCACTCGCAACCTTCGGATAAATGGTTAAATGTGTGGATGTCATTGTTACAAAAACTGTTTATAAACAGACAATTTATGGGTATTTAAAAAAAGCAGGCTTCTTTTTTTGAATTCGTACCAAGAAAATATGTTTTTACAAACACAGCGGAAACGAACCCATATCATGCAGATCCTTTGTAAGCCCTTTTCCAGCAATGGAAAAAATTCGTTAAAATTATTCTCAAGGACATCTTACATAATATGCGTCTTACATAGTATACATTATTTATTTCTACTTTCGTAAATACCTCGGCTATTTAAATAAATAATGATCACACAAAAAATTTCGTTAGAATTGTTCTCAAGGACATCTACATATAATACACATCTTACACAGTAAACATGTGTTTTATTTCTACTTTCGTACATACCTCAGCTATTTAAATAAATAATGATCACACAAAAGGAACATGCTGCTCGTTTGTTTTACGGATCACTAAAGCACATTATTAAATAAAATCGTTTTCAAAGGTTTCTTTAAGTAAATGTCAGGTAACCAATTTAGTTTTTCTTGCCTTTTATTTCAACGCTTTATCAGATATATAAGAAATGTGCTCATCAGTTTCGGTATTGTGAAGTGAAGAGAATTTTGGAAAAGCCATTGCGGTTACAGATAGAAATAAAATATTGTACTGTCCCAACTCCAGTCTCATGTTGACGGGCAGGCCATTAATGGTAAGACAAGACAATGTCTTACCCCATTCACCGCACCCAGCCGCCTTGTCGGTGTCAAGACAACAAGACAGTGGGACGATAGGCAGTCGCTCCGCGCGTTTGAACTACGGCCGAATTGTTCTACCTACTGTCCAATCATCCTATCGTGCGTGGTGAGGCAGTTCACGGACAATACAATTTTGTAGTGTCTTCTGTGTTGTCCTCGTGTGAACTAGAGATAACTATTTCATAAAGTTTAAGAAGATTGCTAATGGCCAGTTCACACGAGGACAATACAGAAGACAACATTAATGGTAGATTCAGACTGGGTCGACGTACGTATGCATCGCTACGCCTAACAATATCTAGGCTACTTAGCAACCATAGATTTTCAATGAAAATTTATGTTTTAGAATCACATTGGCCACACGCATCGCGACGTGCGATGTCTGTGGCCATTTTCTAAGCATTGTTTGGCGTAGCGACGCGTACGTACGTCGACACAGTCTGAATCTACCTTAAAACGTATTGTCCCACCTCCGTGAACAGCTTCGACCGCAAAGGTCAGGACTTTGGGACAATGCAACAATTCAACAATAGTTCAAATGCAGAACGCTACGAAAATGGATACAGTTCAAGCTACGTACGCGGGGCAATCGCCTATTGTCCTAGTATCTTATTAGTGCGCGTTTACACACGGAGAATGCACCGAGCGCGGTGACTACAAGACATTGTCCTGTGGAGAAGCTTGCCCGTCTATCTCTAGGACAATATTTTGGTTTATTGTTCTGTCCTCCAAACTTCTGATCACATTAGAACATTTCTTGGGCCTAGAGCTGGTGTCCTTGTGTAAACTTTGCATTAGAATAATACGATTTAGCATGGTATTGAAGAATTTAAAACTATTTCTTTTCCCCTTTATCTTTCACGGTATTCGAAAAAGTAACAAGTAAGTAATACGACATAGCAAATCGATCTGGAAAACCTTGACGATCGTATACCTGTATCCTGTATATATTGTATCCCAATGGCAAAACGGTAACCACCACCAACCATTATCATAAATTAAGATTGTGTTAGAAACAGGAGTTACCTCGGGGTTAAAGTTCAAAGGTAAAAGGAAAAATAAATTGAGACCGATCCTTCGGTAAACCTAAACTAATATATTGAACAGTTCTGACGGACCCGTATTCCTTTAATCCTTGACCCTTCGAAACCCCTCTAACATTGATTTAAAATACAGAAGATAGACCTTAACGCCGGTAAAAAGCTCCAATATGTATTTGTCTTCTGGTAAGTACCTACGAATAATATATATCGGTCCTGAGGCCCTAGCACGCTCGCTCTATAACGATCGGTAGGATAACTATCGGTAACTTCTCATCGTTCCCTAGGACAACTGCACATCGCTAACGTACAAACAACAGTTGATGTCGAATATTATGTTAAGGACACTTAGTCATTGTGAACTGTCACTTATTCGTTGGCGATCTGTAGTCATGCTCGGGAATGATGAGAAGTTACCGATAGTTATCTAACAAAATTTTTTAATTTAACTAAAATTAAAATTCTTAAAACTGTGTTGACTAGATTATGTATAAAATTATTTTGTGATATGATTATATGATTTTAAATTTGTGTTGTTTAGTAGAATCTATCGTTTAAAAATTGAACAAATCTGTCAACGACCAACGGTATAACCTTAGTATAATAAAAATACACTTAGTTTTTCAAAATTTTAAAACTGCTTGTACTAGATTAAATAACAATCTCTCAAAATCAATTTATGTTTTTTTGTGAAAAAGAGTCAATGCGTCTTTAATCTGATTTAAAAATTACTAATTTCCGGTATTCTCTGGTAATAACCCTCTTAATGAGATTACGATTTTTGTTGTCATACCTCCCATTTTCTGAAAATGGTGGAATGGCTGGGGCGGCCTAGGTCTTTCATTAATTTAAAGACATTTTCTCACAATATGTTTTGATAGGCACGTCACTGAACACAATAACAAAACATTTTACGCATCGCGCGCCAGTTTCCTAATTAAAGATTCAGAAGGAAATCTATGAAATTTTGCAACCAACTCTTTATGCCAACTTATACACGATGAAAAAAATATTTAGTGTTCAATTTTCATGTTAATTCAATTATTGTATTATCGGATTATGCAGCGGGTACTCGAATTCTCCATATACCTATTCGGCCATAAAATTTAGATTTTACAAAAAATATATGATTTTTTTTGTCTTATACATGTCAAATTATTACTGGTAGTATTAAATACGTCATGGATGAATTAAAACAATATATTAATATATATTATGGTGTTAGTTATATGAATCGGATGTTTTATTTTCATAGTTGGAAGTGTCATTTGGAGAATTCAGAAAAGCGATAAAGTACTTATCTATAATATTACATTATTTTGACGGAAAATTATTTTAATTTCCAATTTCAAAATTGGAACTGATTTGTCGAGAATTCCGACTATTCTCAATGATATCTTATATTTAGATGAGTTACGAATCGATAAAAAATGGTTACACATTTTTGCCCCTCCAAACATCCAAAGTTCCCACGCTTTAACACAAAATGACTGTAAACTACACGGAGAAAAATGTTATTCTAAAATACAATCATTTTATTCGTAAAAACGGTTAAAAACGCAACTGAAGTTCTTACAAACAAATTAACAGTGTTTCAATGTTTATTGGCGGGAAAATGTAAGAATAATTTGTTGGTATACGTACGAAATTGCGTATACCAACAAATTATTCTTACATGTTGCCGCCAATAAACATTGAAACCCTGTTAATTTGTTCGTAAGAACTTCAGTCCCGTTTTTAACCTTTTTTTGGAATAAAATGATCGTATTTTACAATAGTGTTTTTCTCCGTGTACCAACTCTAGTCCCCGCACACTGCTACCGGCGTGATAATAGTGGAACTCGTTCCGACGAGATGTTAGTACGCAACAGCGCCTCTATGATTTTCCCGTGATTTTTCAGAAGTCTATGAAAGTCATTCCTAAAAATGCATGTTTTACTGGGTTGTCTGTGTAAAATGAGTCATGTTCAAGGCTGGATCTAAACAGGGAGAAGCCTTAAAACTTAAAACCCTCCCCTCATTTGCTTTGTCAACCGAGTCGGCCATGTGGCATACTCAACATATTATGTTAATATAAAATAAAACGATATTAGATATTCTATCCACTGTTTATCATCGCATATAATTAACGACGTATCCGGGGTGTATCAAAACTAACTAACTAACTAACCATCACGCCGTTTCCCCGCAGGGGTAGGCAGAGAGGACGGAAAGCTAAACAACTCGGTCTTGGCACACACTCCTTGCCTCATTCACATTCATACATCTTCTCATACATACTCTTCTATTATTCCGACTCTTGACATGGCCCGACTCAAGTATCTGATTTACTTGATCATGCCACGTCTTCCTTGGGGGTCGTCGGCTTCTTCTACCATTCACATTCGCGTCATAAATCAGATTTATAAAATTTATAATACCACACAACTTTTACTAACATATGTATAAAAAAATATTTTTTAACAAGTATTATGTTTTTAATTTTATGTAATAAAGAAAAACGAATTACGACAATATTATTTTTAATCTGGTTATTAATTTGAATTTTAAACAAAAAATTTAATACAAGTTGTCAAAATAGTAATTACCTATATACCGTTTTTTTTCGATAAGAACTCAAAGAAATTTGAAATTTGAGGCTAGTGATTTCTCGTGAGAGATATACAAAATTAAATAGGAGAAAAGAGAAACTTATAAATCTCTAAAAAATTAACACATTTTAAAAATAAATAGGTAAGTATATACTTCCTTTAAAAACAACCAGAGAACTTGTTTGTAAAACTTTACTTATTTACAGAAAAAAATTCGCGATCAGAGATAGAGTACAAACATTTAAAATTCATAACCCTAAAGTGGGAAATAATTTCTCCGAGAAAATTCAGGTAAAGAAAAAAATCACACCATACTACCGTATTATGTTTTTCACAGTTTGTTTATAAAGTGGGTATCTAATATTTACACTGGTACCTAGGGAGGAGGCGAATGGAATTTATAAAGTATGCAAGTAATTATTAACTAATCACTTACCGCGAACAAAAAAGTTAACATACACGAAACTTGCAGACTGTTAACTTTTATCGGACTGAGTGCCTAAATTGATAAAATCGTTATAATTGCCAAGGGTTTTTTTTCTCACCGAATTTGTTGCTGTAATAAAAATACTTTATATTAATGCTTTTACTTTTACAATATTTAAAAATAATTTTACAACCTTTGTCTTTTAATAAAAACTCTTAAAGGAAACATCTGCTAATGCTTGGGGATTGGTTATGTTTTCAGCAGGTAAAATCATCCCTCTTCGAGTGATTCCCTTTTGTAATTCCGCTCATCAAAGTAGCGTGTTTCTACGCCTGCTAGTTTGTATGGTCTTATCAAAAGTTTCTTCGAGTTTCTTATAAAGCTATGCATATAAAAATATTAAAGTTTATCATGAAGTTTGTTCGATGGTTGTATTAACCTGGTCGAGTAAGTTTTTTCAAGGCTTGTCCGCATTTCTAATAAGAGCGGGCCTCTTCCATTTCATTATTTATTCTTCCAAAGAAAAGCGTATAAAGCTTTTGAATTCCTCTGAATAATCAATAATAAAAACAAATATAAATGATTTATATACGGATTAATTAATAGATTAATTAATTACACCCAGGCTACCACTCATTCGTGGTAGCCTGTGTGTCACGGGCATAAACAGTAAGCTAGAGAAACGATAGTTGAGATGGTATGGGCACATAAGACGGAGACCACTAGACCACACGGTGAAGCAGGCAATGTCTATGGAGCTTCATCGACAGTCATCCGGAGGAAGACCAAAGAACTCTTGGATGACGCAATACTCCAAAATTCTACATAGAAACGCCCTGGATGAAAGCGGTACCCAGAACTGAAGAAACTACAACCTGAGAATGAGAAGAGCGGACTCCATCAGCCTACAAGGAAGAAGAAGAAGAAGATTAATTAATTGATTAATCAAACTAATCACAAAGAAAATAAAGTAAAGAAAGTAATGTTTATAAATAAAATAAAAGAAAGAAAAATTATCATAATGAGAAAAATAATTTAATTTTCTTGACGACCTACAACACAGAATGAGTAGGGAGGTCGTATTTATTATTAACGTTGTGATTTTATTTTCCCTAATATGCATTTATTAAGATGATCTGAGGATAAATAGAAGATATCACCATCTGAAAAGATGGTATTGTATTTTATACATGTTCTTCGGAGTAATTAATATTTTGCTAATTAGTTTTTGAGTACTTTACAGTGGAAACGAATGTTTTCTAGAAGGTACCTAGTCATTTTCAAAAGAGTTATTAAAGAGTTTGAATTGGAATTTTTAATCGGATGTAGGTATATCTTCTAATTCTTCTATCTTCTGATAACTTATGGAATGCTAGCGAGTCATTTGCTTTTCAGATGTTCAGTGGGTATTGAAATCAATATGCTGCATACCTCTTTTGATTTTTTTATAATCTATAAATATAAACATTGTAATGCTGATTCTGAATCACTGATCTAAATTCTAATATGGAGCGATCAAATGAGATAGTATTTTAAAAAGATGACGGTTTCTGAATGTTTTACTCACACTTAGAATGAATTCTATTTTAATTAAATTAAACAAATAACTTTGTATCAACCACTGTTACATAATCACAATTACCAATAATTATTATTTTGGTAATTGTGATTATATAATACTGGTTGATACAAAGTTATTTGTTTAATTTAATTAAAAATGACGCCACAAAGTGTTTTTGCGAAATTTGAAGAAAGAATTCTATTTTATTTATTACACAACTAATGGTTATCGGGGCGGCTGTAGCAATGACTAAACTAAATTTGAAATTGAATTTAACCTAGTCGGAGAGAGTAAAATTGTTTCTAACATACTCTTCTGTTATTCTGGCTTCTGACATAAAAGACCTGCGTTATTTGATTCACTTGGTCGAGCCACGTTTTTCGCCCCCCGAATACTTCCATCAACTGGCTGGTCAAATATTCCCTCTGAAACTCTTTTTTACAATTCTACGTCCAAAATTTGCGTTTATTTCAAAGCTCCGCAGTAATAATACCATCTGTTAAGATTTTATCACCAAATATTTATTAACATATTTTTATAAAGTTTACAATAAAATTACATGGTGGTGTATTCCTAATGCAAATATATAACCATGCGAGCTTAATTACTCGTGTTAGTAGTAAATATAAATTTATTTAACGACGATACTTAAATTGTTCTAAATTGGTATTCTGTTAAAATGCCAATGTTAACAAAGGGAAGTAATTTTTGTTGTAAATTTACGATCCTACACAATAAAAAACATTAAAGTTAATGGCGTTTCCAATGCGGATATTATTGGTAATAATAATGGTTTACGGGGAAATTTATTACTCCGACTGGGAAAAAAATAAAAAGGTATTGTACGTAATTTAACCTTAAATGGCGGGGCTATTGGTAACATATCATTTAAACATAAAAATATTAACTTTTTAAATATAATTTTATGAATGCAATAAAAAAATTAGGCATCAATTTAACGTGCTCATTTACTCCAGAAAACTTCTACGAGAATATTAAAACTAATCTATGATAATATACAAAAAAATTAGGTGTTTGAGTGGGAGGTTAACAAAAGGGGAGGGGTAATTGCGCAAATTCCTTTTTTACATTACAAAATCAAATTTATATATTTTTATTGTAAATTATTGCGAGCCACAAAATTAATGCGTATTGCGAATATTTATTTATTTATTCGCAAGGCATTATTACCAAACGGTTTAAATAATTAATAATTTCTAAGGCGAACAGTTGCCGTATCATGTAAACATAATTTTGTGTAGAATAATTTAGTGTTCTGATTTAACACAATTAATATAACAATTAATAAAGGGCTCTTTGTAATAACAGGTAACATTTTATTTCGAATCGAATACTGAGTAACCTGTAACGCCGTCCGTTCATGGAGCTACTTACAAGCGACTCGAGCATCATGTGCGTAGCACCCGCCAGTATCCGTCAAACAATTCACATGCCGCTACGCGCCTCATTAGCAAAATTGTATGACGGGTACTGGCAGGTGCTATGCAGACATGATGCTCGAGTCGCTTGTAAGTAACTACACGAACGATCGGCGTTAGCGCCTCCGCCCACTGAGGCAACTGAAAACTCTCAACTGCCAACTGTTTTTGTATGACAATGTGATGGCCCGCACACTACACAATCACTCAAACACCCGTTGTCAATGGTAACGCAAGCGGTGACTTGCGACTTGCACTGCTGATTGCCCTGGCGGGCCGTTGCAGATTGTTCTTCGTCTATGGTTAAACAAGCTTTTGACCAATCAAGACAGAGAAAACAGCCGGTTTTAGTTGGTTTTCAGTTGCATCGTCAGCGGAGCGCCTTAGTGTTAAAAGTAACTCAAAATTGTTGTTTCTCCATATTTTTCATAATTATTCCGTAGTATCGCTTTAAATTTTCTGAATCCTTTAAGAACACCGAATATTCTATGAATTTTACTTGCTTATTTGAATTCGTATTCATATTCCGACAAAGAACTTCCACGTCGTCTTTTGAACAAACAATTATATTCACTCGATATTATATCGCATAACTGCAGTAAGGATTCCGATGCTACGTAAATATTCTCTGCGGAAAATTCTTTTCATGTATCTATATGAGGAGTTTATTTTACTATCGTTAATTGTCGTATGTGCCGCACTATATCAACACGTTCGTATAATACGCCGGTCTGTAAAACGGTAAACATATATTCAAAAGTCAATTACATCGGTCAAACATTGGCCCAGCCGACAGTCGCTCGAGGCTGCAATATGTGGTGCTGACGGAATCAGGGGTCGGGGGGGTAATTTCATTGGATAGAGGAATGGTAAGGGAGGGGAGGGGGGGGGAACTAGAAACTACCCCCGTACTCAATAAATGGACGGCGAACAAATATAATAGTTTACCGTGAATAAAAATGAATCCAATGCGATATTCCAATGAACACTAATAAAATAATAACAATAATGATTATTAAGGTATTTTTAATTGATATTTGAAATGGATAGAAGTAATTGTTAGATTATTACAATACTTAATAATTTTCGAGGTATAGGAGGTTGGTAAGGAGTGCAATCTTCACCAATACAAGTGTGTACTTTGGAAGGCGGGTATGGGTACCTACCATCGCCACGCAAACTATTTGTCATAGCTCACCCCAAGTGGTTCGCTACGTTTGGTGACTCATGGGGTGAGGTTTGTCTAAGTCTTGGTGGCAAATATGTTTGTCCACCTAATGCGTGGTGAATCGGATTGGGAGAGACTGGTTGAGAGAGATCTAACCCGGACTCTCTAGTCCGCCTGGAGAGGGGAGGGTAGCAGGGAAGGATTCATACGTCTGTCACTCCTGTACACATTGACTCCCAGATTCCTACCCACTCCTCAGATCTTTTTCCTTCCCAGAACTTCCTTTCCTTCATTTCCCTAAAAAGACCCTCTATTCTCGCTAACGAGTTTTGTCGTCCGTTAAAATCCAATATTGCCGCATAAAATTTAGTCACTCTCTGTCGCCATCTGTTGAACTCGGTCACTTTGTAAGCAATCTTGGAAAATTCTTCCATCCAGGTAAGAGACAGCCGCCGTTTAACTCGGTGCATTCTATAAATCGACTTATTGGTGGACATTGACATCTTGATTTCGATGAATTCGGTACAAATCCTTATAAATGTAGCAGCTGTGCTTGAGCAGATCTACCTACTAGTTTATCGACCTTATCAACGTGATGAATGTGATTTAAAACACAGTATATATTTTGTCTCGTCCCTTATTTTTTAGTTCAACATTTTCCATGCAACTATTTTCTCCCTGCCAGCAACTCGAAAGTAAAGACACAAATACACATATGCATATACTAAATTACGCAAAGCATGACATACAAATGTGGTGAATTATGAGATATAGCTTCAGTATAATAATAAATCATATTTCCACAGAAAAAAACAAGTTTGGAACTTATTACGACCGACATACTTGATTGAGCTTATACGTAAGATAGTGATTTTGTGAAAAGTCATGTTGCGTAGATATTCAAGAAAGTACGACAGACGAGTAATCTAAGCGATTAAATTTAGCATCGAATTACCTCCCTCTGAGAACGAATGCTTTTCTTTACAAACGCGTAGGTTATCTGAAGGTTAGACGACCGAAAAAGCTCTCTCTACTGACATTTTAATGTCCTTTATCACCAACAGGTGTGCAGCCTAAAGCCCGGTATTTGATTTAAAATTCCAGACAAGTACATAGTTAAATGCCATGAAAACAACTGGCTTATTCGCCAACGCAATGTTGATTTAGCGTGTAATGACCTTGACAATCAAGAGAGAAATAAACTGTATGGGCCTACATGACTATATACCTAGTTAGAAATCTGTTTACCTTGGAAAACTTCTGAAGTTTAGTTAGAAATCTGTTTACCTTGGAAAATTTTTTTAAGTTTGTGACAATATTTCATCTTAATATTATTTATTTTACGCCCGAAGGGCTTTACAAAATTACAATATAAAGCATGTTAATATGGGTAACAGTATGGATTTTCGTAAATAACAAAAGGTTGTGCAATAAATATATTATATTTACAAATATGTTTGAAAAATGTATAGTTGTTCGACAAAAGTCATCACATTGTTATTTAAAAAATACATAAATGTAGTTAAAAGACCAAATCACAGGTACTTAAAAATGTTAAATAATTGTAAATCATTATTAAAAATAATGAAAACAGTTATGTGTCCATAATTCGAATGTTATCGTGCAAGACTTGCGGCGAATATATTTATTTAGTCGCTAAATGCAATAGGGTTTTTAATTAGTTTGATAGCAACACAGTTAACAAGTGTATAATTATAACTTTAAGCTCTGCAGATTAATAAAACGAATGTTCCGGTCAAGTTAATAAAACTTTTAACTTCTCCGAGCAGTATGAAGTTAATGCTTTACTGGGAAGTGCAGCGGTTCGAGCAAAGTGGGACGGGAAGCAACAGCAATGGCAACATCCAGGGCAATGAGAATGTCACTTAAAATTCCCTGATTTGTGCATTTAAATCTCTGTACCCCGTTTCGCTTACGGAACACAATTATTAGTTTAAATGCTAGTTCCTTGCATACGTAATCAAATAAGCGATCCTGTTTATCCACTGCGCCGGTTGTAAACCTCCATGTCGGGCCAACTTTCCGCGAGCTCAGGAAACTTTCCACGTTGGATAATATTGCGGTACCGAGAGAAACGGAGAAGTAAACACACGTAAATAGCAGAATTACCGGAATGAGGCTTTATTCAGCCAACAGTGAGCTGATAGAGCCACAGATCATAAAGAATTCACGAGTTTGCGCATAAACCTTAAGTAATCCTATATTCTAACAATTAAATCACGTTTTTCACCATGCACAGTGCATAGTGGAGGTAGTTCTTTTAAAAAATTGAAAACACGACGACCGTCCTTAGTCAAGTGGTAAGATACTTGACTCCCAATTGGAAGGTCGCGGGTTCGAACCCGCCGTGCGCAAATGAATTTTATTTGATTAATTTGTATTATTTCACAATTAATTAATAAAAATAATATATACAATATTTGCGGCACGTTCCAGAGTGGAAGATACTCTCAGTATCGCCCTGGTGTAAGACCACCATTCAGAATTGAAACGTTGCTTAATAATGGCTTTAGCCGTGTTTAATGACTAGATCTGAATAGCCAGGAACTTTCCCACCTTCCTCTTACCCATCTCCTTCCCTTCCCCACTTACCTTCAGCCGCACAAACATACCCCAATTGGGGATGCCATAGTCTCACTGGCTCCAGACGGGAGCAGTTGGGACTCTTGAAAGGTATTCTCTATTAAAAAAAAAATTTCAAACTTAAATCCTCCTTTAATGGAGAAAGTACATATGTGTATCATTAAAACACTGAACTCTTGGGTTGTAAAATATATACGTATCACACAAAAAAACGGTCTGAGAATTTACCTCGACGGAACTATTTTCAGCTTATAAGTTATGTCGATCTTAAGCTACGATACTTTGGAATACCTACCCACATCATGGTTGTTATCATAATAAAATATTGCGAATCGCGTAGGAATTTCTTTTAAATATGTTGATTGATCTTTTGATTTAAGTTGTTTCCAGACTGTTTGTCTTGCGATAGAATTGTTCAAGCACAACTGGTGAAACGAACGTTTATTTAACTTACATTCATCCATTTCCCTTTCCTTCCGGTTTAGCGAGCCTCGGTCCCTGAAACTAAAGCAAAAACTTCAGAAAAATTGTGGTGCAAACAAGTTCTAAGTGTTTTATTGTTAATATATTATTATATATTAAACATGAAAAAACTAAAGCAGAAACGGCAAGAAAATTACTTCTATTTCGTGATTACACCAAACCAAAAATATCGTAGAAATAGTGACATTGGAATTTTTTTAAATATAAGAAATATTTTAATTTAAGGCCTTTTAAGGAAGTTTATTACCAGAAGATAACTTATAAATATGTTTAGTAAGTTATTTATTTTTCGTCGGTAGAACTTTTTTAATTACATAGATTCCATGGTAGCATTTGTGGAATATGCATAATGTTGTCAATCTATGAATCGTCGTTTGTAAATTAGGTATATACATTAGGGTGGAGTGAAATTTTTATTTTCACCTGACGGTAATGTAATAGTCAAAATTTGGTGCCTTTTAGGTTTAATTTAAGCCATGTAAAATATCATTCAATTTTGTTTAGGGTAACTGCCTCCGCAACGGCATTGAATTTATTAAAATAGTCGGTTTTACACTCTAATTGGAAGTCATGTTTATGTACGATACTTTTGAATAAACATACTAATTTTTATCAAGAAAGTTTACTTGGTATAAAATAGATTCGACACAAAATAAAAAGAAGTTCGAATTTGTGTTTTATAATTTAAATAAGGAAAGAGAGGAAACGCGGGAGGTGATACTTAGCTTGCTTGCACTTGTCGCGTCACGCGTCGTCAGTGCTCTTGTTCTAATCTAATAAAATCTACTCAAATCTATCAAGAGGCTCTCCCCGGACAAGTTAAATAGTTTTCAGCAAAGCAGTAAGATACTTTTTGATATTTCAGCATGCAAGCGCAAAGCATTCGCTCAATATTTATGTCCTAAGGATAAAAAGGTTCCTAACTCTAAAAATGAATTATGAACTAGAGAATCGCCGAAACACATCCTTAAACACTTCAACGTTAGCTGATTTAAATGTTAGTATTTCTTCAGCGACATCATTAGAGTCAGAAAAATCAGAATGCTCCATGTTCAAAGGCGTTATTGAAAATAAAATAAAATAAATCGACACTTAATTTTCCTACATTATCGAAGACATGTGATAGGTATGGAGTGTCTGATAGAGCAGCAGCAGCAACAGCATCATCTGTTTTGTTCGACATTGGGTCTGATGTTGAGGACATTGACCGGCACAAGTTATGAAGAGAGAGAACTAAAACCAGAGAAAAAATAATGGTAAATGCAACAATTACAGAGATCTTGGTTTTATACTTTGACGGGAAAAAAGACAAAACTTTGAAAATTGTTAAAAAGTGCGTTAAATGCTACAGGACTATGGTTGTGGAGGAACATATCTCACTGATTCAAAAGCCGGGATCCATTTACATGGGATACGTGGTACCTGATGTTGGTACAGCAAAAGGAATAGAAACCGCGATAACAGGGTTATAAAGAAGTTTTCCGAATAGAATTATGGCAATTGGTTGTGATGGTACGAATGTTAATACTGAAAAGTATGCTAGAATTATAAAACTGCTTGAGAAAAGGCTACAAAAACCACTCCAGTAAATAATTTGTTTGCTCCACATGAACGAACTGCCTTTGAAACATCTGTTTCTTCATCTCAATGGGTGTACTTCGGGACCTAAATCTTATATTGCTCCACTGGGAAAATCACTGGAAACCTGTGAAATGCTACCAGAAATGGCCAAAGATGAGTTCAGACAGACAGTACTTGTATAAAATTGCTATCTTTCACATGCCCGTTGGATCACGCATGCCAACCGAATACTACGTTTGTATGCATCAACTGAAGAACCATCTGAAAATTTGAAAACTCTGGCTACTTTTGTGGTCAAGTTTACGCATCGTCTTGGTTCTCAACCATCATGCAAAGATGGTACGCGTTATCTGTTCAATATTATTAAGGTCTCCAGATACCTGCCAGAAACTCTAAAAAAAATTATAGATCCTGTTATCCAGAGAAACGGATACTTTTTCGCATCCTGAAAGGATTCTTCTTGCGATGATCACAGATGATAAAAAACATGTTAGAGAGCTGATACTAAATATTGATAGATTTTAATGCTTCTACATATATTGATTTAATAAATTGGCAGGAAAACTTAACCGAACCATCGATTTTTTAAAACTTATCGGACCAGGAAATTCAGAATATTATGGAATCTGGTAATGAAAGCGAACTATTGTTTATAAGGCTTCTCTGCCATACTCAAGCTGTTGAAAGAGCTGTAAAGAATACAACAGAGGCTTCCATTTCTCAGTGCACAAGAAAGTCGCGATTAGGTGCAATAAATGTCAAGCTGGAATCGCGAAACAAAATGCCTAAATTTGAAACAAAAAAGGATTTTAAACCTAAATAATAACTGTATAAGTTTGTTTAGAATTTCATTTTTTTACAGCGATGCCTTAATAAATATCTTAATTATGTATTGTTTATCATTTAACACCTACTTACCACTAAATTGATCACAATGTATCGCCTTATAAACATTAAACTTTTTTACCCTAATTTTAAATTTTTGGGGTCATTGCGGAGGCTGAAGATCTTAATCAAATGAAATGAAAAATTCCACGTATTTTTACTTTAACATAAGGCACAAATCCCCCCCTCTTAGAAATCTGAATCTTAAAAAAAAAAATTTTTCATACATCCGTGCTCCACACTAATATACATACATATTATAATAGAGTGGCTCACTCTTAGTGGCGAGTGAAAGTAAACAAAAAATCTTATCTGAGGTGCTGGATTAAAAACGTGACCCAAAAGCATCAGGTTTAAACTCTGAAGCTTTTAAGTGCAATCTGGTTAATTTGGCCCTACGGGAGAATGTACTTTTGTATAGTTTTTTTTTCAACTTTTGAAAATTATCTAATTAAGGAAAGGGATTAATGAATGTCGATAAAACATTTATCACTTTTTTCAAATTATATTATTTGGATTAAAAGTCTAATATTTCCAATGTCACCTTTTTCTTCGTTTTTTAATTAAACACTTTTTTTTTTTTCTTTAATAATTCCGGAAGGTGTAATTAGATTAGGGGGGTTTCTCACCATCCTTTCAATAGCTTATCAACACTAATAACGAATATTATTAAAAATAAAAATAAAATACTCGCAGTGGTTAGAAAACTCGGTCAACTTATCCAATATGTAGCCTCCATTTATAGGTTCGAGTACCGAATTATAAACTTAATAAATAAATAAACCGTAAATCGTAAATCAAAAACATTAGTTATTAGTGTAGATAAGCTATTGGGAGGCTTGTGAGAAACCCCCTAGGTGTAATAATTATTTGCCTATGTAATTTCATCTTTGTGTAAATTTGGTTGTGTAATATTGGTATGTGAAATTAATGTCCGTGTATTTTCGTCCTAATACCCGTTTAATAGATTTTAAAAGTAAACTATTGTTTGTCAATCATTTTTCGTTGAAGCGCAATTGCCTTTGCCCCGTAAATTCTTTTTTCGTCCTTGTTGACTTTCAAGACAGAATCTATCCCCCAGGGAGATCTTCATCTAGTAATGACAACGGAATGAAGTATGCCTGGAAAACATTTCCAGATATGTTTCTGAAATTAAATTTCCAGAAATTAAAATTAATCTCTAATTTTCATTTCAAATGATAACTTAGCAATTATAAGAATTGTTTATGGTACTGGTGATGTGAATGACTAATTAATTTAAAACTAGAAATAGAATCCCAGTATTTTATAAGTTCAAAAGACACGGGCTTTCGTAAACTCCGGCAAAATACATATATACAGGGTGAATCATAATATCCGAGCCAGATATTTTTATCGGGAAATCGTCGTGATATGGAGTTAGGAAGGGAAGTAAGGGTCGCATAAATAGTTATTTATAAAAAAATGATGTATTTTATAAAAAACATACTAGGGCATTCCTGTATCGAGATGTGCAGAGATGTGTTTTTATAACAGAGAGTTAATTAACATAAGCAGAAGATCAGATTTTAAATGCGAATATGTATATATTTTGGTCAAGTGGAATATAATTGAAGAACTTTGAAATTTAATCAAATAAACATCTTAAATTTTCTAAATCTATAATTAAATAATATAACTAATAAATCAAAATAATTTATAAAATTCGGGGTATAATAGAGCAAAGACAACAGATATTTTCAAAAATTAGTTATCTATTGACCATAAGAGAAGATTATTCAAATTATTGAAGCATATCGTATTTTTGACATACCCACAAATGATGCATACATTGACGGTGATTAGGCAAGAGACACTAACCTCATTAGCGATTTGTTGAGTTTTACCGATGAAATTCGGCCAGATTAACTTTGAAGTACAGACAGAAAATATGAATTACTAACTGATATCCGACATGCGTTGCAATGCCAATTAAATAAAGAAATTGTTTCTCTCTGCATGTCCTTTACCATTCGCCCCGTTCCCCTTCCGCTACCTCTTCCCCACCCTCATCCCCTTTCCCTCACGCGTTCTTTTTCATCTTCCCCCTCCCTTCTCCCGCTATCCACCTTCTCGCGAACCCCTTCCCCCCCTTTCACAAATTCCCCAATCACTTTCTCCGCCTTCTCCCTCCCTCGTCCTCCCTGCCGCCAACCACCCTTTCTTCACTCTCCTCCGTCCCTCCCGGATTCCCCTCCCCTCCCTCCTTCCGCCTTTTTATCACCTACATCCCTCCTCATGAATTTTCCTTCCACCTTCTCCGCCTTTCCCCCTCCCTTGTCCCCCTCCCACGAACCACCCCTCCACCATTCCCCTTCGCCCCTCCCGGATTCCCCCCCCCCTTCCGCCTTTTTTTCCCTGCCACTAAACTCCATAAAATACACTCATTTTTCAAACAACTCGCATGTGCCCCATTGACATTTTTTTGCAAATTTTAAATTTTTCTGCGCAATTTTCTTCGGTTAGAACCATCTACAAAGTATTAAAAAACCTTTATAAAAAGATGAATGAAATAGGTAAAGTCGTTCTGAAGTTATAGCGTAACCAAGGGAAACAGGGATTCATTTATATATTCATTTATATATAGATAACGAATTAAACGCCTTATTAGTGATTTTTCACAAAAACTCCGCTATGCAAATTAAATTTAAAAAATGAATTTCCAACCTTTGTATCCAAATAGCAGTCATTTCGAATTTGGAAAGTTGAGCCCATAATCACCTACTTACCGTGTCATGTTTTTTATATTTTTTCACAACTCCATACCTCGAAAAATTTCCCTGAAAAACAGCTTTCGAGCTTGAGTCTGATTCGCCCTGTACATGAAAGTATTAAGTCTTCAAGCATTCGTACGCTACGGTTAATTAAATTTTCCGGGACTTTGAATCACTAAGTACCCAGAGTTCGGATTTTAATTCAAATTGTACGAAGACGAGTAAGTATTGCTCGATGTAGAAATACTGTAAATATATTATTGCTCACGTGTATCTTCAGATTACGTTTATAAAATTGGCGAAAGCTATTTATTTCACATGACTGGAACAGTATTGCATGTTTTGATTTACAATGGCAAACCGTTTAAACAGTTTTGGAGACAAATTCAAATGATTTATTTTAAATTAAATTTGTGGAAAAAATTCACGAAAAACACAGTATAAAAAAATGTATTTAACATGAACATAAAATGTTCATTAATCATCTTTAAAAAAATGAGACGTATATATTTGGTAAATTGTAACACACAATAAAATTATTTTTATACTCGCTGCTCAAACGAATCTCAGCAATAAACATATTCAACGAATCAATTATATATTTATTTAAAAAAATAATGCGTTACATGAAAAAATATAAGTACATCTCACTTTCGATATGTGCATATATAAAATCATAAAATAAATGGTTTTGACGACGTTATTAAAATCCTCGGCTGAACGGTAAGCCGATCTCAAATTTGTAGTTATCACTCTAACGATTATTTTAGAGCAATATGAAATTAAATCCGATATAATCAATAATATCATATATACCTAATAATATTATTTATTATTAGTATATATATATATGATATTATTGATTCATGTTATTATCCTGACGAAGAAATTGTTTAATTTTATTTTATAAATATTTATATTTTTCATAGTAAAACACTCTGAAAAAGACACAGCCACCATTTCGAGGTATACCAACGAACGTTCGTACGTTGAGTCCTTGTGTATAGAATATCAATGGTTTTATTCATAAAGTTTACCTAGATACCTTTTATTTTTACGCACCAGACTTTTAGGTCTGGGTTTAGTTTTCCCCATAGGAAAAACTAAACCCGGACCCTTTCACACACTTTTCCATAAAAATGATCATCTAGTAAATCCACGCTATGCAAGTGTATTATATAAGTGTAATTAATACAAAACAATACAAGAACAAAAGGTTAACCTACCTATTAAATGGGAAAATAATTCACCGACTCCAGATATTTTCATATCAGAGGGTTCGGCTCGGTGGAATTCCTAATTTGACCAATAAATCCTACTGATCCCTCAATATAAATATTATCATTATTAAATTTTTATTGGAATTGTAATTGTTATTGAAATAACTATTTTTATAATAAGTTTGATGGATGTATCCAAATTTTTAAATTTTCTTCTTCAATGATATAATTATTATTTATTTCGTGATTCCGCGTAAGAACGGCTAAAAGAGCATGCGATTTTCCACGTAGGTTTTACATTATCATGAAATAAATGGCTTTGAATATTTTGGTTAGTAGGTAGGCAGGTACTTTCCCCAAACAAGCTCCCTTGAGGCAATGTTTCACAAAAACGGTGCGATACAAATTAGCCATTTATTATTAGTGTCTATTTCACACCCCCTAATACCTTCCGCCGCATTGAAACCCCCAATGTTTATTTATTGTTCATACGCCCATGGGACTCTTACATTACAAATAAGAGTGTAGGTATATATTTATGTATTAAAATAATGTAAAACGGATTCAACTGAAAGTCAAAATACCGTTAATTAGATTATTAGGTCTAGTATATTATTCTAGGTACTTACTTGAGAAAAATAGGGTTATCAAAATAACTGTTCCATGTCTAATCGGACTATGAGATCTCAGCACCTGAATTCCCATATAAATGAATTCCAATAAATCATTGTAAATTTATTCAGACACGATACTTCCTCACGTGATAATTATCACATCGTAACTCACATTAACTTAACCTAACTTAACCTTACCTAACCTAACCTAACCTAACCTAACCTAACCTAACCTTACCTAACCTAACCTAACCTAACCTAACCTAACCTAACCTAACCTAACCTTACCTAATCTAACCTAACCTAACCTAACCTAACCTAACCTAAGGTTAAAACCCCAATTATCAGTTTTCGACGCTTCGAGACGTGATGAATTATCATGTGAGGAATTAACAACCGATGAAAAGTTTGTACTCAATATTCATACACTTAAAAAGTTTCCACTGAACATTCTGGTCACCAAAATAACGAATTCAACTCAATTTTTAATGAACATATCAATCACCATGTAATATATCAATATGTTTTTAAATAAATGTTATTATTACAGAATATTTTTTTATGTTAGAATTATTCAACGGCCGCCAAAAGGATCGAAATCTGGCGGGGTATGCTTGAGGTCTTACGTACCTACCTCGGTTTTGTCGGTTAACTAAGGCCCATTCCCACACAAGAAATCAATAAATCTCAAAAATAATTAGTTAGCAAGAAATTAAAAAAAGAACAAGAATTCTTTTGAAAAAAATAGTACGCGGTGAAGCGTACGCGTGTACACGCAGCACGTGCAAAACTGTCCTGATTTTTAATGTGCAGGCCCGACCGACCTTCGACGAAGACGTCTAAGTTCTGTCAGAACCCGCCGACCATTCACAGGCCCTTTAAGGGTTTATCGGTTTTAAAAGACTATTTATTATTCTACGTATAATTAATAATATAAAATAAAAGTAACATATTCCCAATCGGCATTATTTTATTTTATTTTATTTGGAAAACCAACAGTTATAACATTTTAGAAAGTATAATAAAACATGGGTAAATTATTTAACCAATAATAGTTTTCCACTGAAGTATCTTAATTTTTTAGTGTAAACAAAGAAAAATAGTTACATTAGCCTATGGGGATGAGATGGTGGGAGGGAAGGAAAAGGGATGGATCTATTCTGTATAATTAGTAGGGTGTATGTAAGTAGTTATAATAAAGTATCGAGAGATTGCCTGTGTGACTTTAAGGAGTGTGGTGCAGAGTTAAAAATGTCAAATTGTGTATAGTATGTATTGAAAGTGTGTGATGCACGATAAATGAAGGAGTTTTATGAGTTTATTATGCCAAATATGTATTTTAGCCATAGTATTTTTCACTCAAGTTCCTAATTAGTAATTAGGTTTGTTTTTATTATAAAACTTTCACTTCATACACATAGGTTTCTTTTGGTGTCATCTTAAATTCTGCCATCGGAAGTAAAACCGTAGTATTTTCCTTGATAGTCTCTTTCCGCCATGGTAAGCAAAATCCCAGTACCTTCTTGAGAGTCTCATTCTACCGTGTTAAGTTTTTGCATGTGTTTTTCACAGTATTTTGCTGTCGTGGTAAGCTAAAACACAGAATTTTCCTTGAGAGTCTCATTCTGCCTGCTCATTGAAGGATAACTATATTTAACATCAACAGGAAAACATACACCATTGCATCCTAGAAAAATTCTCAGAATGTGCAGTTTACCGGTAAAGATTTAATATATTTTTGGAGTGCTTATTCTTCTTCTGGTACCCTCTCCTATCGGGCGGTGGCTATCATAATTTTGGGGGCTGTAGCCCGGAATAACTTGAGTATCCGCCATGTATGGTATGTAGGTTTCGTGGCCGTGACGTAAATACAAAACTTCTAAAATTTCGTTAAATTACACAGGGGTTAGGGGTGTAGGTATTGAGAAAAAAATAATGATATTTCAAATAATAAAAATTTGTTAAAGAAAATGTCATCCACCAATTCAATATGAAGTCAGTAAGTAAAAGAACTATTTGCTGGAGCCGTAACAAGTAATAATGGTTAGAGGAAATATCGGAGATAAATAAATCCCCCCTGATTGAATCCGCCGAATCAAAAATTAATTAATGGGAAGGAGAGATCATTGTGAAATGATTTCCAAGTAATCGGTCGCAAAGTGGAATTGATCTCCTTTCTTCGGAAGCAATAATTTCAATATTAAATCCCAAGTTATATCCCGAAATACGTCCTGGAGTAATAAATAAAAATCTACTGAAGCGTATAAATTTACGAGGATTTAGTTCGAACGCTTTATTGGAGAGTAAATGTTCGCGACAGGGATATGAAACGTAAACTAGAATATTAAATAATATTTCTTAATTATTTTATTTAAATATACTTTTTTATTTAAAAAAGGCTGGGGGGAGAGGTATGCGGGAGGGTAGGATGGGGAATTAAGGAGGGGGCTTCGCGTGAGGGGGGACGATGGAGAGGGGAAGGCAGAGAAGAGAAGGTGGAAGCGGAATTCGTGAATGGGGGGAAGGGAAGGGAGGGGTCACGAGAAGAGGGGAGGGGGATGCGGGGAAGGTGAAAAGAAAACGCGGAAGGGGAGCGGGGACGAATGGGAAATGTCACGAAGGGAGTAACGATTTATTTATTTTATGTAAGTTCCAACCTGCTTGCTCTTTGTATCACGATATTTGTAAATGTTTGACTTTGTCTCCGACTTTGTTTTTTTTGCACATCAATGACTTTTTGGCATGTGCACCAATTCGTTGCTCTTTGTATCACGATATTTGTAAATGTTTGACTTTGTCTCCGACTTTGTTTTTGTTGCACATAAATGACCTTTTCACATGTGCACCGATTCATTGTTACGCGGATGACAGTACAGTCCATGATAGCTTTTTGTTTGACAAGCCCCAAAGGGTGCACAAATTCCAACGGCTCGGAAGGCTTTGAAGCAAAGAATGGACGCCTACCTCGAGAGTGTTTTGTCTTGGGGTAATAATAATCTTGTCGAATTCAATGTTTCAAAGACTTAATCATGTCTGATTACGTCTAAAAGGGATCGAAATGACAATCTAGTCTCCTTCAACGGTAGTATTCTTCCGAACAGGTCATCCATTGATATGCTCGGTGTAACTCTAACGCCGTTCTTTCTATATAGCTACTTTCAAGCAACGCGATCGCCGATCGTCTGTACCTTCCATACTATTATTAGTATTTGGAAACGCCGCTAGATGCTGCACTAGCCAAATAGTATGACAGGTAGAGGGTAGCGGCGATTTAGTCGCTTGTAAGTAGCTGCGTGAACGAAGGGCGTAAGCGACCAGCTCAGATACGGGGGCTCCATTGAAGCCAGAGTTAAGTTAGCCTCTCAGAAACTGGGCGTACTGAACAGGGCCCGCAGATACTTTAATATAGTCAAACAGATACCAAGTGCACTGGCAAAATTTCACATGGGGATTAACGTACAGTAAAAACTCCGAAAAACCCAAACTCGAAAGACACTCCACCGTAATATTTATATTTTGTATTTCTTATTATTTATTTGACCCTCGAAAATTCCGATTTTTTGAAATACATTATGAAATACAAACTGGATCCTAAGAACAATATTTTAGACTATATCTAATAATTATACACTCCGAAACAAAATTTAGAAATTCCAATGGCGGTTAGTCCCGTCGATTAGGCGACTAAATCCTTTGGAAATTCCATCGTTATTTATATCGTGCTTCTATATAAGTAAACAATTAATGATTATACATTTAATAATGAGTAGTGCATTGACTTCATAAGATCAAAAACCAGTCCATTTCTTTATTTTCAATTTAATCTACTTTATTAATGTCAGTTTGACTCCATTTATTTAATCGGTGTGCTTGTAATTTCATATTGAATGATCTAATATCAGTGCTTTTAGTAGATAATACATATTCAAAATGGTGGTTGTAAATCAACGATACGAATTGAAGGCAGGTGAAAAAACGATAGTTTATAATGTTATCAAGTTTTTCCAAAAAATCCGTGACAATCCAGAATACATCAAAACATTGAACTTCAAGCAAGTAAATTTATTGGCAGCAGAGGCTTGTGGCCTCAACCTGTCGAACATTTGAAGAGTGTCGTCGGAAGCTTCACATTCTCCGCATGCAGAAGAAGTAAAAATGTTCTATCAGCCTCGTAAAAACTACAAAAAACCTAAAACGGTAACGGGATTGGATGATAAGATGGAATAAATTTCGTGTTAATTAAATAAATATGTGTATCTACGTTTTCCGTGAACTGTAAAATGTTTTTCTTTAATTACAAACAAAAATTTACCAATGTAACGTGTATATTGTATTGTAAAAAGTATGTTGTTTTGTGTTCATGTGCACATTAAGGTGTTTTTTGTCTTTAAAAAAATAAATATGTAAAATCCCAGCCGGGGGTAAAAATCAAATATTATTTAAATTTAAATGTCTCATAAATTGGTTACCGCTTTATTAATTAGCATCAGATAAACCTGTCTAAGAATTTTCTTGATTCTGAAATATGTATGTAATATGAGTTACCGGACACCTTGTAGGTATTTTTAAACACCTACGCATTTTTATTAAATCCTTAAATTCAGACTTGAAGACACTTGAATTCAGTCCCGAAGTTAATAAAAACATTTTGTTTAATAAAATTAATTTTAAGTCGTGAACCTTCTCGTGTTTCTTTACCTGTACTCAGTTTGGACTTTGAACCCGCATTTAGTTTCTGTTTGACTATAGTACACAACTGCCTAACCCTGTACAAATCGCAAGTGCGCCCCACGGTTGAATTTGGCAGTCACCTCTGGTATGGAGCCTCAAAAAGACCCTCCAAGCAGCATCTTCAAAGATGACATAGGCCCTGAGGGAAATTATTTTCCTCAGGACCTTCTGTATGGAGTTTATATAAAAAAATTAAAAAATGGTCATTGGTCGCTACTAAATAATTTTGTTAAACACACCCCCTTACGAATAAACATGTTTTTATTTATTTAAATGAAAAAACACCACTTTAATTTTTTTATAAATATTCAACAGACAACCAGGTTTCGCTTAGCTCAAGCTTCGTCAGGGCTTATTATATCAACTAAAAAAATGTTTTTATTTGATAATTTTATAAATATTTATAACATAATTTACCATACATTAATGGTTGTTCATCGGTATACACGTTTAATAAAAGGTTAAAGTGCGTGCTAAATAAATTTTGTTTTAGAAAAAAAAAACCAAAATAGGTTTGGTTGAGACAGTTTGGGTTTTTTAGCATGTGTAATTCTAGTAGGATTAATTCTCTCCATGTATATTTTCATTCACATGTATTCCGTCCGTTTTTAATTCTGACTGTGTGAATTGAAGTGAATATTACGCCTGTTTAATTTCATACATTTAATTTGTACCTACTTTTTGTGAACTGTATTGCCATTTAATATGTCTATTTTATTAGACTATCAGACACCATCAAATACAAACACAGTTACTTTATCCCAATTTCCTTTGAAATGCTCCCGTCTGGAGCCAGCGAGATTATGGCATCCCCAATTGGGGTATGTTGTGAGGCCGAAGGTAGTGGGAAGAAGGGGTTGCTAAAAATAAAAAAATGGGGTTATATGGCTATTCACATCTGGTCACCATGGGTAAAGCCATTTAAAGCAATATTTCAATAATGGTTTTACACCAGGACGACACTGAGAGTATCTCACAAAATATTTCACAAAAAGTACAAAGTGTAAAATTTGTAATGCTGATAATGGCTTCGTAAACATGCATATTAAATTTACGTTCTTGCAACTTTGTAGCAATTCGATAATAGTGCTCTTATTTAATAAAGTGCCTTGCGAGCTGTAATATTTTTACTCTCGTGTGAGCTCCCTTTGTTAATATTATACTTTTGAATTCAGTAGCAACTAGTGAATTTTAATGGTAGACAAATCAGTTGGCAATTAATAATTAACTAATGAAGTTACTAATAAGGCTATGAAATGTTTGGGATTTATTTTAAGAACAGTCAAAGATTTTACGTCATTTAAAATACTCTTCCACTGCCTTAGTTAGAAGTAATTTAGAATACAATTCCACTATTTGGTCCCCATACTATAAAGCACATCAAATAAAAATTGAGAGAGTTCAAAATAAATTTTTAAGGTTCATTAATTTTAAACTCTCCATACCCATTAAACAAATCAATTATGATAAATTAATGAAAGGACATAATTTAAATGACTTATCTTGTAGAAGGACAAAGAGCGATATGGTACTTTTATTCAAATTAGTTAATGGCACAATTGACGCACCTGACTTAACAAAACTATTAACATTCGAGTATCAAATCGTAACACGAGGCTCCCAGAGCTGTTCTTTGTTTATCCTTCGAAAACTAACTATTTAATTAACTTCCCAATCCAAAGAATACATAGGCTTGGAAATAAATTCAGTTCAGTTGATATTTTCGTTTATTCATTACCAAAATTTATTTCTAAAATTTCTAAAATTCTGTTTCCCGTTTACTAAACTATTATTTTTGTAATATGATTGTTGTAAAAGCCCTAAGGGCGTGAATAAATAAATAAAATAAAATAAATAAATATACAAAATATTTTATTGTTAAATATTTGGCCGCGAAAAAAATTAAGTAGAATTGAACCCAAAATAAAATAATTGTATTACAGAAATCCAACTGAAGTAAATTTAAGGTTATTACAGATATTCACAATTGACCAGTGAGAATTATAAATTTAAGTACTTATATAAAATTACTAATCTTTGTTTGTGAATTCACCAGCTCAAACTGTAATAAAACTCAACTGTTTAGAAATTCTGTAATACGAGCGACCAATTAAGTGGGTTAGTAATCCCTGGGTATAAGTTACTGTAGGCTTTACTATTAATCTTTTGGTTTCCTCCATGATAAGAGCAAACGCAGACCTTCTCCCTGGGAATTTAGTACACAGTCTGAGACGCAGAATCGATGTGTTTGAAATCCCACTTAAAGGTTATCTGTTTATTTATAGAAGGTCTTCGGTTGGCAGTTTACGAAACTTGTGTAATATGTGTATCGAGTGGTTCAAAAATATTAATGTGTCTTCAATTTTCTTATCTTCATCTTCATCGTGTTCACCCCTTTTTTCACCACGTTAGATCTTTTGCTGTTCTTTTGTGGTTTCTGTCTGTGTTTGCTTTGTGTTTGGTTCTTACTTCACTCAATAAATACTGTAAAATATACAAGGTGTCTGGAGGTAAAGTGCACAAATTTTGGAAAGTAATTCTATACGATAGTTCAAGTAAGAAAGATACATAACTTTTTGTTAATAAATAAAATGGAAATAAATATTTTACATGGAAAAATTGAGAGAAAACACATAGTTGTAAGAAAGCTTTTCTAATATATTTTTAAATTTGGTTTCTCTGTATTTTCTAGGTTTCTCTCAATATAACCCACCTGACATACACAATTTTCTTTCATTTAATCTGGACCTCTTCAAAGCCCGCATTATAAAATCGCATTAAAATATTGCTAACGCAATAAATACATCGAATGATATAAATTCTAAATTTCCAATTAGGAAAATAGAAAAGGTTTAGTGCGTTTTTAAGTTCTATTTGAAAAAAATGTACTGGAATTTTAGGTAAAACCTTCGAAAATTCGCTTTTTTGGTTTTCAAACCGTACTTATCATCAGACATTTTGGTTATGTATTTCAAAGAATTTAAAATATTAGAGTTTGAGGAATTTTGTCACTGGACACCTTACATATTTTTATAATTACCTTTTTAGAATTTACAAATAAATCAACTATAATATTGCTAGAGTTAGCAGACTACACAGTGGTATTCAGGGCCATTTTTAAGTGCTGAACATATTATTTAAGCATTTAAAATTTTATTTCTGGCAAAAATATATTTTAAACTGTGTATTTATATTAATATCCAATATTTTTTCATTCCTTTTTGGGTTAAAGGTCCCCGAATTATTTAATAATTGATTTATTCATTTAAGACAACAAAAAAATATCAGTTTTCATACAAGGTAGTCGTGATGGTAAAATATTCAGAAGGAAAAATATGTTAGTAGTGCCGTGTTCAGAACGGGAATAAAAAAAGCTTAGAATTTTCTGTAATCAAAGTGTAATAACACACTCTTTGAAATAATATGACGTTACACGTGGATTTTATTTTACACCATTTTTCCCAACATAAAAATGTAAATACGTATTTTGAAATTATAATATTAAAATGTAAAAATATAATATTAAATGTTTGGTGAGGTTTAAGGACTAACACGGATTAGTTTTAAAATTTCCCTTCGAAGATATTTAAAACTCGTTAAGCTTATTAGTTTTGATAGTGTTAAGAAAGTTGGTGATACAATTTATACAAGCAATAGCTCTTTCACCAGTTATTTTCGCAAATATGCGGAGCAGAACTTATAATCATTAGGTATCTAAGCAGATTAAATATTTTCAAGTAGTTGTAAAGAACCTCGGAAAAGAGGCTTACAAATTTACATTATGAAAATACTTCTCAGAAAAGTTCTGATAAAATGACGAGAACGTTTATTAATTTGCACAGATTTATTTTACAAGTAAGTGAGAATAGTTCTTAAAACCTATTTAATTAACCATCACGTCTCGCAAGGGTAGGCAGAGAGGTTGGACCGCCAAACAAGTCGGTATAGGCACACACTCCTTGCTTCATTCACAATAATACAACATATCTTTCATACCCTTTTGTTATTCTGACACTTGACATGGCTTGACTAAATTATTTGGTTCACTTGATCTTGCCATGTATTCCTTAGGTGTCCCTGACTTCATCTACATATTCTCATAATATCCTTTCTTAGTTATTTTTTTCTACACGGCATTTCTGACGCCCGTCCGTGGTCGAGTGGTAAGACGCTTGACTCCCAATCGAAAGGTCGCGGGTTCGAACCCGTTGTGCGCAAATAAATTTTATTTGATTAATTTGTGTTATTTCACAATTAATTCATAAAAATTATATATATACTATATTTACGACACGTTCCAGAGTGGAAGATACTCTCAGTATCGCCCTTGTGTAAGACCACCATTCAGAATTGAAACGTTGCTTAATAATGGCTTTAGTCGTGTTTAGTTACTAGATCTGAATAGCCAGGTACTTCCCCACCTTCCTCTTTCCCATCTTCTTCCCTTCTTCACTTACCTTCAGCCTCACAACACACCCCGATTGGGGATGCCATAGTCTCACTGGCTCCAGACGGGAGCAGTAAGGACTCTTGTGATGTATTCTCTATAAGAAAAAAAAAACATGCCCATCCAAGCGTTCCTACGAGGTTTTACCACATGTACGCCTCAGGGATCTCATAGCTTTCATTTTAATTCCTCTTTCAGTTCCATTCTTGAATTCTTGATTCCAACCATTTGTTAATCCACTTGAAGCAAATTGGGAAGGTGAAAAAGCTTGAAAGGTGGTTACCTCACGAATTGCGTGAAGCAAATCAACAAACGCGCGTTGACTGCTGCGTTGCATTACTCAACCGGCACAATAATGAAGGGATATTAAATCGAATCATTACCTGTGATGAAAAGTGGATCCTGTACGATAATCGGAAGCGCTCATCGCAATGGCTGAACCCTGCCGAACCAGCCAAACCATGCCCCAAGCGTAAATTGACTCCAAAAAAGTTACTTGTGAGCGTTTGGTGACATATACACGCGATATTTCAAGTTTTCCATTTTGACGCAAAGAAAAAAAAACAATTAAGGAAAAAACAAATGAATTATAATTTTCGAAACACAAATACATGAGTAAATAGCTGTATAAATTTGAATTTGGAATTCCTAACCAAAGAGAAGGTATTTGAGATCAAAGTTGCCAGTACGGCAAAACGCCAATATGTATGGACCAAATATCATTATCTGTAAACTATCTCATCACTGTAACCAATGTAATGTTTGTTTCTGTAATATAAATTAAATTAAATAAATAAAATTGGTAGCAGTTAAAGTTATATAAATAATTGTCTTCCAAAGCATGGTATAGATAATAGATATTAATATAATATTTTCTGTCCAGAAGCAAAGTTTTTATTTTTTATTTGTTTGTATGTGCCTATTTTGAGACATAAATTACAGAACTACAAAAAAATCGCCTTAAAAGCATTAAAAGTTAAAATTCAAGTTCGTCTGGGCGGCTACGTTGGATTTATACTGTCACAAAAGATTGGGCGCGGTCATATACATTCGCACACACAATGTTTTTATTTTACTTGATTGGGAAACATGGTGGGTATTTTGTATAAATGTTTTGAAAAAAAAACCAAAACGTTTTGTGCACAGGAAAGCTTTACTGCGACATTATAATTTTTGGGATATAATTTTTTTTTTCAATATTTGAAATATCTTTTAAGAAATCACAGAATAATGAGTTTAACACTGATTAGCTTGATTCTAAGGGAACACAAAACATTGAAAACATTGGAAATGTAAAACAACTTAAAAAATATATATTATCTTCCTTAATGAGAAAACCGCACGAGTAAATTACCAACAAACTAATTTGTGCTCCACCGATGTGTGCAACCAATCATGCTCGATTTATTCCGACCATTAACATTCAATCTATGAACGTAGATCGTAAATACAGCGTAAAGCTTGTTACGTAGGAATTCACCAGACTGTACCGGAGTACGGAGTACCTACCGGGGGGTTATTTTTACACTCCAATTAAAATCTAATTGGGCCCTTAAATAATCGTTTTCTCGCTAAATCAAGTACCTACGCTAAATTATTATTCGTGAAATATGGGTGGTTTAGTATTAATGATCCGGAATTCTATATATTCACTTGGTTTCATAATCGGCTTTGCCCGTGTTTTGTTTCTAGTTATATTGCATATTAGAGGGGTTTAACCACTCGAGCGCTTTTTGCCACATTATGGCACTATTTCCAAAATCTCGGATTGCTTTGTTGCCAAAATGTGGCAAATTATTTTTTTTTTATTACGACTATATAATATAAGGTACATTCAAAATATAACAAAATAAATATTCTCAACATTATTTAAAATGTTTTAAAGTTAAAGATTTAATTATATTTTTTTTATAAATCCTACAAATATGTGATAATAAACAAAAGATTGGGGAATTCATTGGCTACATAGAACTATAATCATGTTTGTATGTCTCCATATTTTTTTAATTCGGAGGTATGATTTTTTTTAAGTGGACGGAAAATTTTTCTTTATCAATCCGAGAAAAAATATTTTAATTGCTCTGTCGCTCCAGTGGTTAAAAGCAAAAACGCCACTCTCCAAAAGTACTATTTTTTGGAAAATCACCAAAAACACACTACGCATTTGATCACTTGACAATATTTGATGTTTTCCATGTAAAATATGATTGTGTTGGATGATCTGCTCGTGACATTGTGATATAAAATTGATTCCTGTCATTTTTCACCTTGTTATCAATTTTAAGAATTATGAATTTCATTCCTGTTCTCGATTTTTCCAAAAAAATTAAAAACCCTCTCTTCTCATCAATTTGTAAGTTTTTTAAAAAATACATTGTTAGTATAGAGAAGCGGGATATTAATCAACATTCTTATATTTTTTATAAGAAAAAAATACTTATCTGGACACAGCCATTGTTGAGTGAACTTATCTACATAGCTGTTTTTTCCGTTTTGAACATTGTGTGATCATGATTCTTGATGGAAACGATGTTGTGACCTAGTTATTGGCAGCCTAGCCATATTGCCATTCCGGTTTAGTTGAAGTAAGCTAGAAAACAAAAATACATCCATCGTAATTGGATACAGAAATTAATAAAGGGATATTCATTAAGGTGGGTCACGAATGTATGGGGAATTTTTTTTTCTTGTTTTGATTTGTCTAATAGTAAAAAAAGGGTTCTAAATGACGATGAAAAATCACTCAATTTTTTTAATAATATTTGGATATCATCTTCTTCCTCCGGATTGACTTTGAAATTTCACATATTAGAGAAAAACCCACCCTTGTTAAATCTTTAAAAAATGTTAGATAAACAAGAAAAAAAGAACTGTTTTCAATAAAACGCAAAATAGAGGGAATGTTTCAAATTATTTACTAAATACATATATGAATATAATTCAAATTATCTCAAGGTAGTGTATTCAAATACCAGCAAAATCCTTCTTAATCTCAAATTTCGGCATTATTTTGAGAGACTCAATCTTCACCTTAATAAGACCTTCTCTTGCAGACTTCGTACATAAAGTAGTCAAGGCTTTAATAACAGTCGTTACACCTCTTTTAACTGCTTGAGTATGACATGGCAGACGCAGAAGAGGCAATCTACTTTCTCCCCCATGAGCTACAAATAATTTAAGATCTTCATCCGAAATATTCTTCAGTATTAAGGGTTCGGTTACATTTTGCTTCCAAATAATATGATGCATCGAGGTTTATGTTTGGAAGTTGGAACAGCCCTGTTTTACTTAGTTTATTACTGCGTGCTTTTAGAACACGACGCGCAGCTAATTCTCGGATTTGCTTGTGAGGGTCAGTCAAAATTGCAAGCAATAAATTTTCGGGGTGTGCGAAGTAACTGTTTCTTTCCATAACTGGATCAATTAAGTTTTTAGTTTAGCTGATAAGTATCTAGGCGCTGAGATTATTTACCACAGAGATTATTTTGACGTGCTCCATCTTTACAGGTGGTATGAGTTTTAATGCTGAACAAGCCGAAACATATACTTTAACAACGTACGTTTCTAAAATAATAAGATTCTCTGAAGGAGCTTCCGTTGAAACATAAAGACGAACAATTCGGTTAGCACGCGTAAGCTATTTGGCATGAGACATTTTTCCAGGAGATTTGTGGCATAAATCTTCAGGTAATTCCCCCACTGTAACTGCAGATACTATTTTATACAAATATAACTGATCTGTATCCTCGGTTTTAGTAAATAATTCATGCAACTCTCCATCAATTTTCTGAAAATGAACCATAGGCTTTTTTCACAGTTTTCAAAAGCTAGTCCTATTGTGCTTGAACATGTTTGTGTGAATGTGCGAACAAATGCCGAAATGGTAACTCGTTCATGTGAAGCAAGCAAATTATCCATTGCAATGGTTTATAATTTTCAACGTGCCAGAGTTTGGTGCAATAAAACCTAAATATATATTGAGTCTGGCTCTTTTATCAATGAAATATGCTCTTCAATGCATCATCTCTGAATTGCGTCCCCTCCCCTTCCCGGATAATTAATGTTTTATCTTTCCGGCCATCAAAGTATATTTCGGGTTTTTTATAAAACTATGTGTTGTGCCCTTAATATTTCTTTTTGTTTTATTTCGTTCTATGTGAAGACTCTTGTCAATAACTGGAATATTAGACTTGATGTCATACAAAACTGCTAAGGCAATGGCTGCCGCTGCCTTGTCCAACACTCCATATCTATCACAAGTTTTAGACAGTGTGGAGTGATCAATATTGACCACAGCCTGCTTCTGAAGCGTTTGAGGTACAACATTAGGTTTGAAAACATCTTTACAATCGGATAAATTTGATGCAGAAGACAGTCACATTTACTGAAATCATTGCATTTGCAAGACGAAATATCATCACTTTACTTAATAACAGAATTTACGAAATAACAGCACTTTACTTTTGCAGCGGAATTTCTCCATTTTTTTCTCCGGTATTAGTGCAATCAGTGCTCCCCCCGCCCTCACCTCACGCCTCCAATAATCAAAACCGGGACATTTTGTAAATGATTTCGTAAATATATACTACATTTGCTATGAATGATTACAAAAAATATGTTTAAAAAGATTCATAGTAACTTTTATACACACTAGAAATAACCTCTAAAATTTCAAAATTTCAAAACTTTGATGTGAATCCGGAGGAAGAAGATCGTATCAGAAAATTTTAAAATTTTAAACACGTCGTTTTGAACCCATTTGGCACCCTTTTATCGCTCTTAGAATTTGAAATTAACACTTTTTTTTAAATGACCCACCTTAATATTCATGCGGCGTCCTTGTTATGCATCTGTATATATTATTGTATATATACATTCAAGTTAATCTTTAGGTTCAAGTTATCATCTAACATTTATAAGTTTTATATGCAGAGGTACTATTTTGATACTAAAATTAGTTTTTCTCACCGAAAAAAAATTGTAAGAATAATGGTAGATTCAGACTGGGTCGACGTACGTATGCATCGCTACGCCTAACAATATCTGGGCTACTTAGCAACCATAGATTTTCAATGAAAATTTATGTTTTAGAATCACATTGGCCACACGCATCGCGACGTGCGATGTCTGTGGCCATTTTCATAGAAAATGTATGGGTTGCTAAGCATTGTTTGGCGTAGCGATGCGTACGTACGTCGTCCAGTCTGAATCTACCTTAATGGCTATAACAGGAATGTAAGTATGTAAAAGATTCAATAAAGTTTGTTTCCTATTTTCAGACGCAATAAAAGTATTGATTCACATAGTGTAAAACTACGTAAGATCTGGAACTATTTCTGAAAGGATTATCAAACTCGACACTGAACATTGTGATGTGATGATTTGTTCCTCCCATATTTGATATGACTAAACTCTACTCTAAACCTATAAAAAAAGTTGTGCGCTAATAAAAAAATTGAATTCCCAACCTCCTGGATGGAAAAAAACCAAATGTGAAATGCGTAAACCACTGGAAGTTCATTGATAGAATTTATTTTAAAAGTAACGTTGTTTTAAAAAACAAAGTAACAAAGACCATCGATGTGGCCCGGAGACAGTATTTTATTTTATTTTTATTTTAGGTAATAAGGTGTTATACTTGTATTACAGGAGTGACTAGCTCAGACCTATGATATGATAGAGTGAGACTTGGGGTTTTATACCCTTCAATCTACCTGTCTCTCTTAGTACTCGAGAAGCCAATGTTCAGAACTTTTCAGTTCCACATCACATTAGAGAAAATAAACAGATATTTATTATCAACTTCACCCGCCATAGATGAAATAACACAATATCTATACAATGTACAAAATTCATTTAATAAATAAATAAATATGTAATTTATCAAAATGATTATATGTGACATGGTTTCGTTAACCATGAGTCCAGGCTAGCTATTCTTCAAGCCTCGTCGCTCGCAATCGCCGTCGAAAGTACGTCCGTTGGTCGACTTGGTTATTCTTGAGCTTGGTCGAAGGAACATACTTAGACGCCAAACGTCAAAGGTCATTCCACATAACAACGAGTGGGGCAAACCAGTAAAAACAGAGCAGCGAGTGGTGAGTTGTTGGGGTATCTATGCAATGGGCTGTCAAAATCTAGAATCTAGTATTACTGTTTTCCCGTACGAAATTTCGCACCCGCAAAGACGTCGTCTATTTTAATAAAGTCAAATTACAATCATATTACAATTTCACAATGGTATTAATGCATATTATCAATATCAACCGTTTCACTGTTTGACAGTCACACCACAGAATCGTCAAAAACATCAGGAACATAGACAATATTCACAGGGCTGCCAATATAATCATCTCTTCAACCGTTCGACTTTCAAGAATACGTAAAATTGAAACATTCGACAAAGTTCGTCGCGAAGACGAGTAATTTTTCGCTCGTAGGAGGCGCATAACGAGCAACGATTGATCGTTGCTCGGGAATAGAGGCACAGTTCTAGTGCGAGGACTGTCAGAAATATGCTGTAGCGCTACACCTGTCTTTATTCAGCGTTTTGACAAATACACAGCGTTCTGAAAATTATCTTGGATTATTTTTCTTCCAAAATAAAAACATTACCCAACAATCTTCACCTCAAATACCTTACCTTCCCTTATTTCCCCACTAAATGATGTCATTGTCTCGTTACATGCGGGCAATGACACTTTCATAATGTGTAGGCTTCGTATAAAGCAGCAAAAACTCGACATTGATTCTACTTACCCCCTTTTTAACGGTGCTAAAAACATCTACGATTAAGGTGATGCAACACGTCGTGTTGTTATTTTACAATTTATTTTCCACATTATACAATAAAATCATTACCGAAAAGGAGTTCGTAAGTAGAAACTTTTAAACTTAAAATAAGTTTTTATGCGCCTGATACTTTTTTTTCTGGGCTCATAAAAACGACAATAAAAAAATACTGGATTATTTCAAAGACAAATTAAATATGTGTTCTAGTCTCAGTATTTAAGAGGAACGGCTGCGCGGCCGCTTTCATACAAAACGTAGTTTTGGATTTGAGGCCACAATACTTAACCAAACAGAAAAATTATTTTTGTAATAAAAAGGTAGGTCCAATGTCGATCTCGGATAGGAGCTACTTTTTTTTTGCTTTGAAATTACGACGTATAGGCAATTAAAGAAATTAGTTTTTGTTCATTTTGGAAGCAAACTTTGGAACTTTTTTGTGAGTTATTTAAATTATTAAAAAAAAACTGCCTAATCCTTGGTTCTAAAATGATAAAAAATAAAAAAAATTAAAAATGTAGGTAGTTACTTTAAAATATAAATTTACACCCATCAAAATTGTTTAAAAAAAAAACAATATTTAAAATTTTATATTTCATCTTATTTAAAAAAAAATAGCAAAAATTATTTTTTTAAATGTTTACATTTACTCTCAAATAATTGTCCAAGTTGCCTCTAAAATCATAAAATATTAAAATCTTAAATAGCCTATATTTTAAAAATTAAAGCAAAAATAAATAAAGTAGCTCCTCTACGAGATTGACATCTGACATACCTTTTGATTACAAAAATAATATTTCGGTTTAGATGGGTATTTTGGCCTAAAATCCAAAACTACGTTTTGTATGAAACTTGCCGCGCCCCCAATGGCCTTAATTAAAGAATCTAAAATCTTTCTAAGCGATCCAATTTTCAAACCAAAATAACATGATTTTGCATTGCTTTGTAGTGAGTCACCTTAACATCCCAATTTATATGCTGTGTACACTTACTTAATTATGTAGTTTTTTGGGAAAGCAACAAAATGTTTTGATGGTGCACCCTTATTTAAGGCTCCTTTTCTCCGTGACGTGGGCTCGCTAAAAATGAGGTTGAGAGAATTAATGTCCCGGATTTAGCATAAATGAATGTAAAATCTTTTCCGAGATTAGCAATCAGTGTCCAGCTGGTTAATTTATGCGGAGTTGGATTAGTACGAGAGATTGCAATAGTACCCCGGTCAGGTACCTCACACTCCTAGGGGTAGGTACTAGGTGGGTAGGTACCGGACAATTAGGGGTACCTAACTAACTACCTGTCCATAATACAACAGAGTTTGAAATTATCCTCTATGAAATTTAACGAAACCAGAAACCTACACTGCTCTATTATGTAATGTAAAGCGTACTCTTAGTTAATATAAAACCATGAACATCATTTTACTGTACGTGTAGCACAGATTGTATTTAAATAAAAAATAAAGTTTTACAACATAAATTTTTTTTTTTGTCGTTATTGAAAAGAAAAATATATTTGTTTAACAATAAGCGTGAAATTAGATAAATAGTAGACGGTGAAATTAGATAAAAAAACAGTGGGCTTTTTATAAAACGAAGTTGGTGAATTCAAGGAAATTTCAGAATTTTTAACTCAAAATCGCAAATTTTCACAGATATGGTTCTTTTGAATTAGTTATGGGTGATATAACAAGAAAATTACGCAAATTTAAAAAAATAGTTTTAACATAATTTTGTTTACGCGAAAATAAATTTTAAGGTTCAATTCAAAAAGTTTTTTGAAATTCATGACGGTCCTTTTAACCAGGAGTTCCTATGCTAAAATATAATAATCGACTCCGCGACTTCTAAATCCGTAGTCGAGTATTTTCTATAAAACAAAAGAATATATCGCCGCAGGCAAAATTTTATCTCTCCAAAATCAAACCAATAAAATCAGTCGATTTTTATCATTCTGAAATATTAATAAAAATCATATAAAGAAATAGCTAATTGCCATTTTGGGTATTATTGAATTTTACCGTTCGGAGAAACAAAATTTACTGAAGAAAACTTTGATATTTAAAAAACGAGAATTTTTAAAATGAATCAAACGATCATTTGATCACTAAACATCAACAAAATAGTGCTGCGCTGCGAAGGAGAAATTTTGTCCGTAAGAAAAATCTTATTATTTTTAGCGGTTTATTCAAAACTTTGAAGAAATACTTAAGTTTTCCGCTAAACCCTTTTACAAAGCAGAACAAAAACCATTGAACATTCTTTACCGCAAATTTTTTGATATATTATTTAGCCAAGTCAGTAGTAAAAACGCTCGCAGGCCACACAATCGCATTTGGCCTACCGCAGCGGGTTTCTCATAACTGCCCTTAAGAAAAATAATTTGATGTTATAGGTTATACTAAAACACAAATCCATAATTTAGCTCTACAAATTAAACAAAAAAGTCATATGCAAAAACGTTGAATTTGAGTCCGAGAATTTATATCGGAAATTAAATTGAAATAGGTCCCATTTTCTGACTGGCTACAACTGATTGACATCCCAAATGTTTTTACCTACATTTATGTTGGCAAAAGTAGCTATACATTTTTATGCGCGAACCTCTTTACTCTACCTACGGGAAGTATATCAATTTGTTATACCCTATGCTTTGTTGTTTAGACCATGGCGTCGAGAAAAATTAAATTATGCCCCAACCCACAATAAGCGTGTAAAAATGTTAGCCATGAGGAGATTAAACTTTAACCTATATTACAGTACTGTAGTTGGGTCCAACACAAATTATTTGCCTCAGAGAACATTTTTAATATTTTTAACCGTGCATGTGAATTTGAATAACATATTTTTTTGTTATTTGTTGTTGGGGTGTTATGCCGTATTGCGCTACCTCCTTCTTTAGCCAACGTTAGAGGGTCCATCATCAGGGCAGATGTGATCAGGACACATCTGCCCTGATGATGGACACTGTAACGTTGTCCGAAACGTTGGCTAAATAAGGAGGTAGCGCAACACGGCATAACACCCCAAAAACAAATAACAAAAAAAAATGTTTTGCCGTGAAAATCTAAAATCATATCTTGAATAACATCGGTTATGTTACTATCTGTGACGTGATTGGTACGAGTTCCGTTCGTGCTTTTGGCTGCAGCCTGCGGGGTGATAGCCAACCCCCGAAAAGTGAGGGCTATAAAAGAAAGTTTTTTCGTATTTAATATTTTGAATTATTATGAAAAAAAAACACACGATCAATAAAACAATGAAATGCCTCTTTGAGAGCCTTTGGCGAAAAAGGTTAAATATTGTGCATCCAGGAGGATTCCCACATTAGCCAAGGTTGGTGATATCCAGAAAGCCCAGCGAGTTGATACGTTACTGGCTGTGACCCAGTTAAACAAAACATATAATAATTTATTTGAATGAAAAAGCGTAACATGCATTTGGATGCATTTAATCAAACAACTGTTGTCAGCTGAGCGTCTATAAAGACTTAAATAATATGGGTTGTACCAGATCAGATTTCCAGGAATAAGGATTTTTTATAAAAAAATTATGTTTATAAGATATTCTGTCCCATTTTTAAAGAAATTATTTATATTTTGTAATTTTGTCGTTATCGTTTTGAGAAAGCGTTATTTATAATAATATGTTATTACGTCGACCCGTCATGCCCAATAGTCATAACATAACATTCCTAGAAGTTATGTTAATTATATTTCTATGAAGGAACAATCAATTACAAATATTAAGCTACAGTCGTAACAATAAAAATTATAGTAAATGGAAAGTAGCGCCCTTGTGTGATATTTCACAAAAAAACGGCGCTATACAAATTATTGAATTTTTAATTAGTATTATAGTAACAGTACACCCAGAAAAGGACAAACTCACGTCACGATAGGAAAGGTGTTTGAATTATAAATGTATGCATTTTTACACAAAACGGAACAAACCATTTCATTGAATTTACCAGTTATTTATAGTTAACAGTACCTTCATTTAATTGATTAACCGGACAATGGTTATAGATTATATACATTTCAAGTTAGTAGAGCCTATGGCCGATTCAAAAAGGGCGCTGCAGTTCTTTGAAAGGCAGTGAAAAATAGATTATTTATCGAATATGGCAATCGCAATCTCGTTATGGCGTTTCCTGAACATTTTACCTTATTGCATATGGACCAAAGCTGGTTTACGTGGTATGACGTATCGTTTATTTAATCGGATATGACAAATCCTATCGGGTAAAACGAAGCTTGTAAACAGCAAAACGAACGTCTTATCGAATTGAAACTAAATCCAAGATCAGATCGAACAAATGGCAGGGGAGGCATTATTTTACGACAACTGATACGATAAAACGGAGCGTGTAAACACATTCATTGTAAACAACTTCAGTTCCATTTTTTCCAAATCCAGCAATTGACTATACGATCTACGGTCCATTCGCAAATAATTGCGTCAATATTCTCATTAATAGAAAACTCAGTGGGAATATTGACTTATTTTCAAAAGCCACTGCCTTGACTATCTTCTCTTTTACCTATTCACCTTTCCCGTCCCTGAAGTTGTTGCATCTGCTTATGAGGGAAACAATTGTAAAAAACAGCAATAGTGTTGGACACATTGTAAAAATTGTAGTGGAAATGTAAAACGGAGGAAAAAACGTTACTGTGTCAATACTTCACAAAATGTACGTTCCGTTTTACATGACCGATAAATCGTAGCTTGTAAACCAGCCTTAATAGGCCTTAAACCAGCCTTATTGAGTAATATTGTTACTCTAAGCCACTCTAAGGGAATATCCATCTAATGGACTACTCTTGCATTTTTCGATAAACTTTGAAAACGAACAGCAGTGAATCATGGGGTGAAATATGGAATGCCGTTTAAATCGAGCTCCTATATTATTCTTCCCTGGAATGTCAATTTGTCCTCAGGGTGCATAGCTTCATAGCTTTTGACAACGAGTATAGCCAGCTAGTCCAGATGGCGATTCCGCACAATGTAAAACAGATTCCGGGGATGTTTCTGCCCCAAATAACCGGGGTGGTTCCGCCATTCCTTTGGTGACATTTTATACACACGAGAACGTTGTTCTGCCACGTTTCCTCCGCGACTCGCTTAATTAATTTTGTGCAAATTTCAGCTGACAGCACATTGCATTAGAGATTAATTTGTTGGCTGTCGGATTAAAACAAAAAAAAAACAGGGTTTAATAATTTTACAGACGAGATCCGTTTGCATTTATTGTATAATATATCTCTGTTCCATACCATAAAAGTGAACCAAACTCACTGATATACATATATTTAATATCTTTACTAGAAGTGAATATCTGACTTCTCCCTAGTTTCGTTAACGGCTTTTTTTTCTAAGTTACTAAGATACTGAGCGAGCTTTTTTGCTTGCACTTTATTGTTAGAGAATTTATTTGTTAGATAATTTTATCTAATAGAATTGATATTATATAATATAATATTGGTCCTTACATATGGCATTGGCGTTTTGCCATGGTGGCAACTTTGATCTCAAATATTTTCTCTTTGGTTAGGAATTCCAAATTCAAATTTATACAGCTATTTACTCATGTATTTGTGTTTCGAAAATTACAATTCATTTGTTTTTTCGTGTTTAAAATCGGAAGCGCTCATCGCAATGGCTGAACCCTGCCAAACCAGCCAAACCATGCCCCAAGCGAAAATTGACTGCAAAAAAGTTACTTGTGAGCGTTTGGTGGACTAGTGCTGGTGTCGTTCACTACAGCTTTCTTAAATCTGGCCAGACGATTACGGCAGATGTGTATTGTCAGCAACCGCAATCCAAGATGGAAAAGCTAGCTGCTTAACAACCGAGGCTGGTTAATCGCTCTAGGCCACTGCTGCTTCATGATAACGCTAGACCACACACTGCACAACAGAAGGCTACTAAATTAGAGGAGAAGGCTACCAAATTAAACCAATAGGAGAAGGCTACCAATTAGAACAGAAGGCTACCAAATTATTGGAATGTCTAAGACATCCACCGTACTCTCCGGACCTTGCCCCGACAGATTACAATTTTTTTCGAAATTTGGATAACTTCTTGCAAGGGAAAAAATTCAACTCCGATGGGGCAGTCCAAACCGCCTTCAAAGATTTTATTGATTCCAGTCTGAATGGTTTTTTTAGTAAAGGGATCGATGAGATGGCAAAAGTGTATAGATATCAATGGTACATACTTTGATTAAATAAATATATTATATTTTAAAAAATCGACTTTATATTCCTCCCATACAAAACGCCAATTTCATGTGTAAGGACCTAATATTATAAATCTACTACATACATAATTTTTTTTAATACTTCATACTTTATTTGAAATTTCTACTATCTTACGTGACCTACCTACCTCTGGAAAAAATAAATAATTATTATTTTGAATGGGTTAGAATGAAAAGAACGACGTTTGTAAACAAATTAATATAATATAAACATGGGCAATAAACAAAAGGGAAGGGACAATCTACGTGACCTACTCCTTTGTTCGCCTCCAGCTCTAATACCTAAATATTTATATATTTTATATATTATCTGTCAGTATTTTGTATATTTTTTACTAGTTTTATTATTCTGGGGCAGCGCAGGGCACTACTAAAACCGGTAGACATAGTGTTAAAATGAAGCAGTCTAAAACAAATATATTACATTGTAATTATGCAAGCCATAATATATTTATTTAGCCACTTTATATTTGTATTTTTATTTGTTTTATATTACCAACAAGAATGTTCTATAAATATCCTGTTTGTGTCTCAAATAAATAAAATAAAATAAATAAAGCCATCTACGAAATTGTATTTACTAAAACAAATTAATATGTTTGACTGAAGCATAAATTTTTTCTAAAATATACATTGTCTTATAAATATACCAGTAGTAAGTAGCCACGAGTTTATCGAACTCCTTTTATTCCTTTTGCTTTTTTTTTAAGTATGCTCAATTTTCAATAATTAGAGCTGCTTTGAACAGATTTTTGCTAAGTAGTAGTAAGTTTAAAATAATATATAAAAAAATCTCTCCGCTTAAGGAAGCAATAAAATAACATTTCTTAGAAAATGTATTTATGACTCTAAAAGAGCTTTACTAAGTTAATTTTCTCGTAAATGCGAAGGCATCGCAGAACGGGTATTCTTCTTTTACCGCCGCAAGCGACTGCAAAGCGTAATGAGGATGTATTTTTTTCAGTATTTAGGTACCTACGCTAGTTTGCAGAATTTTCCCGTAGTATTCGCAGCTAGACGAGAGAGCATCTTGCGACAGTAATTTGTTTGTAGGAAGACACGTTCTGATGCGGTCCAATCACCATTAAAAAAAGTCCTGTGTCTTCACAAATCTCCGACTACACAATATTACAACGAAGGTTTGTGAATATATTGGTTATTAATATTTGTACGGTTCTGATGCTGTTAAATTTATAGGGTTTCCTTCCTTCAGTTCAAATGATTTAGGGCTTCCTTCATTAAAAACATTTGTTGTTTGACACCGTTTTTATTTACACTGTTACAATAAATATTTACCACCCGGCTTCAATAGATTCCTCCAAATTATCACAGAACTTGCTGTTTTACTAAATTTGGTTAAGAATGACCAGCAAAAAACAAAAAATTGATATTTATATGAAATCCTAAATGACACAAGCAATAATAATGACCCCTTCCGAAGAAATCTTCTTTACCGACTAATTCAAACTGTCTCTACATTACCGACAAGGTAGAGCTGTCAATGTTGCCAGAAAATGAAACTAACTCAGTAAATAAGTACTTGAAAAATAAACAGATTTATACTATAGTAAAAGTAAAATTAAAACATATCTTTTTAGCAATGAATTATTAAGGCCAAGGTGTAATAAAAATATTAGACATAATTTTTTGTTTTTGAGAATTTTTTAATAATACTTTTATGTTAGAATGCCTTAACAAAATAACCTGAAATGAAAACTACGTACTACTTTATCATATAATTTATGATCATTTTCCTGAAACGTTTGAATGCTTAAAATGAACACAATATCAATTTATGAGGTAAATACAAGTCTATTACGCGAGGAAAGTCTAAGTTGAGTTCATAAAGAAAAAGGATCGCAATAACCGTAAGAACTCGGCTTTACATAACTTAGCGAGGCAAAGTTTGTTTCACTTGGATTATTCAAGTCGGCTCTGCGATTTGATTGGAATCAGTTTTTTTTTGGTTCAAGTGGGATTATCTGCCGGGACCAAGTTTCATCCGACATTATTGTCTGTGCGGAAATTTCTCTTCTCTTTGTAGACAGCCATATAAGTTTTATTTGCGCCGAGATTAAATTTCTCTTCCTGTGATCGCATTGGAGAACATTAATATTTTGACTGTTAGAAATTTCTTCGTTTTTTTTTAAACGTGTTTTCTACGAAAAATTTTCTCATGTCGAATTATTTGTTGGGAAAATATTTCGATAACAATGGCTACGTCAGGAATCAAAATTGATTTTGAGGCATGATGAAAACGTGAAGGAATCTGTAATGAAGAAAATGACTTTTCTTTGTATTTTTTATAGGCTCCAGGCTGATATTGTTTGATTTGTAAGGGAAGTGCGTCGGCGGTTTGTGTATTTTTTTTTAGATAATCGTTCAAAAAATGCTTTGTATTCAAGTTGATTAAATAAATACATCAATCTTTTAAGCAAAAATAAGAATTTATTTATTGTACCACATCAATAAATTTTTAGTGAAATAAAGTATTTAGATTTAGAAGGCGGGAATGGGTACCGCCGCTCCGGGAACCATTTATTGGATAACCTCTTCCATAGGTCACCCCGAGTGGTTCGCTGCGTTTGGTGACTTAGCAGGGGTGCCCGGGTTCACGGGGTAAGGTTTATCTAGGTCTTGGCGGCGGATGATCTAGACACACTGAACCCCAGATTCCTACCCAACCCTCATACCTTCTTCCTTCCCAGAACTTCCTCTCCTTAAAAATACCCTTCACTCAGCATCCCCAAAAATGACATAGGCCCTGAGGGAGATTATTTTCCTCAGGGCCTCCTGTGTGGACCTAATGTAAAAAAAATTTAGAGCTTGAATAAAACTGTTAAACGTTCCGGAAAAAAAGCAGGGGTATATTTATTTTATTGATTTAAGTTATTTCACAATTTAACCATTTAAAAATATGTGTGGTATTTGCAACACCTTCCAAAGAGGAAGATGCTCTCAGTATCGTCCTGGTGTAAGATCATCATTCAGAATTGAAACGTTGCTGAAAATGGCTTTTGCCATGATTGGTGACTAGATCCGAAGTAGTACTTCCTCACCTTCCTCCTCTCCATCTTCTTCCCCTTCGCACTATCTTCAGCCTAACAACATATCCCAATTGGGGATGCCACAGCACAGAAGTTGGGACTCTTGTGCGGTATTCACATTAAAAAAATAATATATTATGAAGGCGCTTGCTAAATCAGATACTAGGGAAATTAAGTGTTATCTTTTCAAGCTTACACAAATATATATTTTTCTGAAATAGATATAATATTATTGAGAGTGTTAATAAGATTGCATCAGGATGGGGGTAAAGTTGCCGGACGGCAAGTTTTAATAAATTTTAATAAATTAATATAACGACCAAGTTCGCTCGCTGAAACAAAATGGATGCCAATAGTTAACAAAAGTTAAAACAACGTTATCAGAATCCCTAACATTTATTAGAAGAACAACGCAGGTTTCAAATTCATCGTAAAAACTCAGTGCTTAGAGTAGCGGAAGATTTTGACGATCATATCCCATTCGAGACAATAATCCATTTTTTAAAGAAAAAATATTTGAAAAGTGAGCTTATGTGACAATTTGAAAATAATGGAATATTCATTGTGGTTCGACAGTGAAAAAATCATACGATATGGTTCAGAGCTACATCCATATTTAAAAAAATTATTTAATAAGAAAAATATAAAAACAAACTTTAAAAAAGTGAGAAAATCAGAATTGTCCAGCAAAAAATCTAAATGAAAATTAAAAAATAATTAAAACAAACTTTAAAAAAATGATAAAATCAAAATTGTCCTGCAAAAAAATCTAAATGATAAAACCCGGGCTGCCGGCAATGAAACCCCAATCTGATTTGCTTTGGAATTTGGTGCTGTTATATGGTTTTGAATTGTCAATTCCTGCTAAAATCTAACTTATTTTTGTAAAATATCCTCAAAAACGGTGACCGTACAACTCAACAATATGAAAATTTATCATCTTCTTGAAAAGTTATTAGTGATGATTTTTTTAATATAAAAAATAGTTAATTTAGTCGCGTAATAGGTTATAAGCTATTTTTTTTAATAACTTTTAATAACTCCATAAAGGGGAATTGAAATGCTAATTTGTTGAGTTGTCGTGTAGTTCTCAACAATATTGGCGAATTTCTAGCGTGGAGAACATTATACACTTTTGTTGTTTGAATATTTATTTTTAAGAGTATGCGTGATTGGCTAGATTATTTATTTATGTTATCTGAAACTGAGTCGACATCGTATAAAGCTAAGCGCAACAACGGTGTTGTGACGCCTGATTCACGCGTCGGAATAATTAATCGAAGTGCAGCAATGAAAATAGCTTATCCGGGAAGCGGGAGCTCTCAAAGCTGGCAGCGGCCGTACGGGGAATCTGATCACAGGGGCCCAATTTGCCCCGTGAGTGGATTGTCCCCCTATAAAGGGAGGGCCGTACTGGAAACCGCCGGATGTAACGTGATTGTTGTCAATTCCTGGAAAAGCCGAGAAGAACACTATGACAATGACGTCATAGTAACCATCACAATATTTGTTGTATTTATTTTTACGACTATGATGTTTTTCTTTCTTGTGGGTTGAGTATCCACATGCCTAAGGCATTTTTGTCAATTCCTGGAAAAGTATTGGTAAAAGGTAATATAATCCATAATTTATCAACTCTAGAAGATAGAAGAAATATATCCGACCAAAAATTTCTTTTCAGTATCATCAACAACGTTGTTTAAAACAACTATTTTTAGAAAGCTTTAATTTTCACTGTCCATTACGAAATACCAAATCAAACCAACTGTTCCAAATCCTACATTTAAAAACAAACTACACACCATATTCATTTATCGGAAGGACGTGCACAAAATACAATAATATGTTTTCAGACGCTGATATTTTCCGTTTGTCCTCAGGCTTATTTAATAAATGTATGAAAGAAAAATTAAAACAAATTGTTAATTAAGAACTCTTTAACCCTGCTGTGTGTTATTTTCTAATTATCATTATGTTGTTTATATATTTTTTAATCATTTTTTTTTTTTTTTTTTACATTAGGTCCACACAGGAGGCCCTGAGGAAAATAATTTCCCTCAGGGCCTATGTCACCTTTGGGGATACTGTGTGGAGGGTATTTTTAAGGAAAGGAAGGAGAGGAAGTTCTGGGAAGGAAAAAGGTATGAGGGTTGGGTAGGAATCTGGGGTTCAATGTGTCTAGATCATCCGCCGCCAAGACCTAGACAATGAACCCCATGAACCCGGGCACCCCTGCTAAGTCACCAAACGTAGCGAACCACTTGGGGTGACCTATGGCAGAGGTGTTGGTTATCCAATAAATGGTTCCCGGGGCGGCGGTACCCATTCCCGCCTCCCAAATTGATTTGTCATCATGTTTTTCCTTGAACATAACCTTATGATGTGAAAGTATTATTTTTAAATGGGTACATAGTTCAATTTCACATAATCTATCCTGTAAGCTTTAATCTGTGTTTTCTTTTTTAAATTCTTTTTCGTGGCGTCATAGTAACCTACCCAAAATTTCTGTAATTATTTGTACGACTATGATGGATTTTACTTATCAACATTTTGCTCTTGTCTGATCCGTACACGGAGAAAAATGTTATTCGAAAAAACGATCATTTTATTAGTAAAAATGGTTAAAAACGGGACTGAAGTTCTTACAAACAAATTAACAGGGTTTCAATGTTTATTGGCGGGAACACGTAAGAATAATTTGTTGGTATACGTAATTTCCTTTGATTTTTCGTACGTATACCAACAAATTATTGTTACATTTTCCCGCCAAAAAACATTGAAACACTGTTAATTTGTTCGTAAGAACATTAGTCCCGTTTTTAACCGTTTTTACTATTAAAATGATAGTTTTTTCGAATAACATTTTTCTCCGTGTACTTACCTAAGGCATGTCTATACACTCTCAGTTTTACTGGAGACCGACGGAGGTAACTGATGTGATTTTTGTCAATTCCTGGAAAAGCCAAGAGGAACACTACCACATGACGTCATAGTAACCTACCCAAAATTCTCTACAATTATTTTTACGACTATGATGGGTATTTCATTTATCAAAGTTTTGCTCCTGTTTGATCCGTACCTATCTAATCCATGATATACACGCTCAGTTTTAACTGTGTTTTTGACAAAAAAACTGAGCAGTTTTTGAAGTGTACAATCGAATTGAGATCTCTTCAAAAATCGAATAGATAAAACTGTGCAGTTAGAACTGCGCAGTCCATACAAATAACTGCGCAGCTCTGTCAGTCGGTCAATCTAATATTTGGAAGTTGAAAGACATATTACCACGATAGAACCAAAATAATAGCAGGTTACATGTGAGAAATAAATAAATCCTCAAGCTGGAGAGGAGGCATCAAAATCTATTCCGGACGCGGACGATGTTTATGAACTGGAATTACGGGACTGATCACAAGCTGTACTTTTACCTACACAGATCAAAAATTAAAGAATAAAGATACAAATCCAGATAATGGAAATATTTCAAAGCACTGACGAGATATGCCAATTGAAGTGTATTATGGGTTTTTTAAAAGAAAACTTATGTCACCAATTTCTAAAAATTATAGTTCTAGTAAAGTAAAAAGTTTTGGGTACACGACACAATCCAATTAAATATTCGACACATAATTATAATGCAGCAGGACTGGAAGGAAAGTGAAGTCCTAATCTACCATATTACATGAGATATAAACAATTACTGTATTTAAAGACAAATATAAAAAATATAATAACGGTAATTAAAAAAAAAATTGTACCCTAACGTAAAAATGAAATATAAATAAATAAAACTAAATTAAATTAATTTAAAAGATCGTGCTTCAGAGTCTTCTGCGAAGTCGCCGCATCGTATGCATCCATCGCTCATTGAGTGGAGAGCTGAGCCACTCGGATGCAGCCACGACAATGATGTTTGTTGACTTCCGTGTACTGCCCCAGAAGCTTGCTAGTTGGCGGCGAGGTAAAACGGGGAATGAGTGTACCCTCCCTTCAGTGAACGTAAATAGGGATGATTTTGCAACTGTGAACATCATTTAATATCAGGAATCCAATTAGAAACCTTAATTACCCAGAACCTAGACTATAATTGCCTTTCCGCCCAGTGCAACTAAATCGCTCAAAGAGGCGTTTTCCACGAACCTGTTTCAGCACTGGCCGGATACGGATTGTCTAGTATGCCGTAGAGTTCAGTTATAGTAAAATTGGTTTTCCACTCTCAGCCAGTAGGTACGTAGTATGTGGGACATGTAGTTGTAGGCAGTAGACAGCATACTATATACACACAGTAGACGTACAACATACACATACGATAGCACACACAGGGGGCAATATGTACCTACTTTGCTGCGGCCGCCCGTGACTGTAGCAAATCAGATTACTAGAAACAATTGTTTGTATTTCATGGGCATTAACAATGTAACAATTTCTAGACATTTTGTTTTGAAGAGTTTTAATTTTCAATGTACTTTCGTTTCTAAATTTAAGTAATGAAAGTACATTGAAAATTAAAACTCTTCAAAAAACAAAATACTAGAACCAACCCTGACTTTCAGCCCTGATGGAAGGAAGATCGACTTTCTAGAGAATACACTCTAAGTTCTCAAAAGTATACAGGGCTGAAATTGGGATAAATAAGGTCGATACAAGTGGTTTTGTATAATTCTCCAACGTCAAGGAGGGAGTTGTATTAATTTATCGTAAAAGGAACATCACTATGAGTGTATAATATTTATGTCTACATCAATATGCCAATGTGGTAAGTCTCACGTAATGACTTCGTTACCTTTAATGACAGTATTACTCTCGCACCAATAATGATGTGGCATATATGTTGTAAATAGGTTGTTTGTCACTTTTTGCCAGGAAGCAGCACGATTTTCTCGTGATGAGATGTGGACTTAACCAAATATAATACATAGGATACTCAAAGAGTAATTTCAAAGATTTAAAATGTTCTCATAAATATTGTGCTTGTTTTTCTTCTGTGTAAGGCATGGGTGGCCAACCTTTTCAGCAGCCGGGCCAGATTTTAGAAATGAGATTTCCTACCGGGCCGTACAACAAAATTTCTTTTATTATTCAAAACAAACAAGAAATATATTGTTTTTTTAAAGATACTTACAAAAATGAGAATCAAACATATTTGTTAGAATTGAGTTAAAAACGAATAACAAAATAATAAATAAAATATAATACATTTTAGTGAGTCGTCTGATCTTGTTTGTCAGAACTAAGTGCATCAATGTTGATAACGATTAATGTTGTTGCTACACACAGTTGCCCAAATGCTCATCAATGATTATTGTTCTTATTTGAGATTTAATATGCTTCATTCGACCAAAAAGCTGTTCACACGTGTACGAGTGAAAGTGTTTCTCAATGTGTATTTAAAAATCAGTTTAAAGTTGTAATTGTATGTTTAACACGAATATACCAAAGAAGAAATTGTCACGATAGTTGTGAATCAATGTACTGAGACACTTCCATATATGAGATATGGAACTACGCACGTTGGAATGTTATTTTGGTGGTTTTATTTACACTAAAATAAAAATATGTGTGCATATGCTCCGCGGGCCACAAGTACACACCCAGCGGGCCGCATGCGGCCCGCGGGCCGCGGTTTGGCCACCCTTGGTGTAAGGGATTGACTTGTTTTGTAGATACAATATAGTATATTGTTTGCACTTTGATTCAGAGATGAAGCTCTAATCTCAGTATCGCCTAGTTGAGAGTTTTGTGAGCAGATCAGAAAATAGAGGTAATTTAGAATTTGCCTCTTCCTCTTTCCCCACCTTCCATATCTGCTAGCTTCATACCATTTTCCCAAGAGTGCACGGAGAAAATTTTTATTCTAAAATACGATCATTTCATTCGTAAAAACGGTTAAAAACGGGACTGAAGTTCTTACGAACAAATTAACAGGGTTTCAATGTTTATTGGCGGGAAAATGTAAGATTAATTAATTGGTATACGTAATTTCGTACGCAACCATTTTTAACCGTTTTTACGAATAAAATGATCGTATTTTAGAATAAAAATTTTTTTCGTGTGGTACGATCGTCCCAGCTTTAGCTGTTTTCACACATAATCACATATTAATATAAGAAATTTCCATCGTAATTCGTATTCTATTCTCCTTCTCCTATCCCTAATTTTTTCAGCAATTAACGTTTTCCAAATCGTGGATGCCATATTTTCACTGAATCCACGGATTTCTTTGTGTTAGTGGTGATATTTAAATAAGGAGATACCGTGAATGTCATCGCGGGACACGTGAGCGAGCCAGCGAACATTTTGCCCTATGGGATACACGAGTACACCATTCGTATAATTAATATAATATTACGTACACGGAGAAAAATGTTATTTGAAAAAACGAACATTTATTAGAAAAAACGAACATTTTAATAGAAAAAACGATCATTTTAATAGTAAAAACGGTTAAAAACGGGACTGAAGTTCTTACCAAAAAATTAACAGGGTTTCAATGTTTATTGGCGGGAACATTATGAATAATTTGTTGGTATACGTAATTTCGTACGTATTTTACCACCAATAAACATTGTATCATTGTTAATTTGTTCGTGTAGTCATAAAGTTATTAAGCTATCAGCAAAATACCCGTGGATATTATATTTCTGTGTTTCTAGATCAGAGTAACAAGTCGTACACATTTCGAAAAGCCTCGTGCCGAATACTGAGGGTCCATTTAACTACCAGTACAACACAAAAATATTAGCAAGATCCCAAGTTATGTCGGAGAACGCAGAAAGTCAAAGTGGACAAGATATAAAATCGGCGTATAAAGTTTAGTGCCACGCTTTGATTAGAAGTTGAGCTTCAAAGCGGATCAAACTTTATCCCCAATTTCCCAAACGTTCACACAAATTTCCATTCATGGCCCGATGTAATCTCGGAGACAAAGTTGAATATCAACGAAGTTGGCCCTGAACTGCAAAATGAAGACTTCACTTGAGAAGTTGTTCCACGAAGCGGACCCGATATTAACAATGTTGTTATGATAATTCGAAAATAATAAGGGAAAAAGTTAAGAATATAATTTAACTTAAGGAGCCCGATTGATTTGATTTTCTGGTTAGTCGTTCGACTCGTTTTATTGGGGCAAGTTTTAATGGAACAAAAGCAAACTCCTAAATGAATTATTTTCAGGCCTGTGCGTTTAACTCTAAAATAAAATGCCAATTAATAATGTTAATTTGCTTTCACCGAAAGGTTTGAATATTTTTACTTTGGTTGTAGAGTATTGAAAATTCGTAAAATGGGGCCATGAAAAGCGGCAATAAATATACATCCAATGAAACACTCTAAATCTGAAATCAATTTAAAGAAAAACTATTTTAAACAAAAGTTGGGTCCGGTTGCTTCATAGCCCTTCATTTGAACGTTCATATAATTTCAAAGTTAATTTTATTATTTCAGTTATCTGAAACAACTGTCCAATAATGATATAATAACAGAACTTGAACAGAACCTTTACAGAACTTGAAAATTAACTTTGAAATTTGATCGATTGTTTAAATTTGAAGACGAAAATAAATACGAATCTTGTATATAAAAATGAAGGTTTGTTTGTTTGTTTGTTCGTATTTTATGCGCTGCCATACCGTTCATGCGATTGCGATGAAACTTTTGGGATTTGATGTGCCCGCGATCGGGATAGTGAGCTCTGGCGCTATGAAATTATTTCCTTTACTATTCATCCTATTGCGATGAAAATTTGGTGTGAACATGCCCGCGAAGGTTTCTATAAAGCTATATTTCTATATTGGTGAGCTCTAGCTTTATGAAATTTGCAAAAATTCAAATATTGGAATTAAGGACGGGTGGTTTGCGGAAGGGGGTGACGAGAAAGGGGTAGAGGCGGATAAGGTGCAAGGGGATGGTATGAGGGCGGGATGGAGGGGGGGGGGGGGTCGCGAGAAGGGACGACGGTGGGAGAGGGGAGGGAAAACGCGGGGAAGTTGAAAGGGGAAAGTGGGAGAGAAAGGAGACATGTAGGATGCCGAAAGTTAGATAGGAAATCACACTAACAAGTGTACGAATACGTTATTCATCTAATGAAGAAAGCAAGGGATCTCAATATTTATGGAAAAAAAACTGTAACATATTCTTAAGAAAAAAAATACGATTCTCCCGCGAAACGGATTTCTTCCGAGGCAGATCTCAAGAAAATCTCTTGACTCATACTCTTTAATATAGTTTTTTCCATACTTTTTACTATTTTATTTCTCTTACTACTTTACTTAGAACATTTTACTATTTTTACTGTTTCTTCTCTAATCTTATATTCTCTTATATTTATCAAAATTTAAAGGTATTATACTATATATTTTATAAAACCACATTGTTTACAACACATCCATCTCAGCTTATATTCTCTTATACTTATCAAAATTTAAAGGTACACCATATATTTTATAAAATTACGGTGTTCATAATACATCCCACCCCATCAAAAAATGTTATTTCTTAGTCCTGAAATGTATTGTTTTTGCTATTTTCAATGGTTATTAAGGGTCGATCCGGTATTTTGTTCATCTCAATTTGAATATTATTATACATTATATAATTACCATTGATTGATGGCGTCCTTAAATATATATTATCAGAATGTACGAGGTTTGCGAACAAAAACACACGATTTCTTAAGATCCGTTATAAATAATAACTTTGATATTATATGTATATTACAGAAACATGGCTCTTCGATAATATCAGTAACCAAGAAATTTCCGAGGACAAATATAATGTTTTTAATGTCCCGCAGGCCAAACCACAGAGTTCTTATTGCCGTTAAATCCAAATATAATTTCACTCACCAGACAACTTGGTCAACACAAGAAACTGAAGATATATCGCTTGCTGAGGGTATGTCCATTTATGTTTTTTTTAAACTGTGAATGCAGTAATATTAATCATATTTTTATCTACTATATACACGAAAAAAACAAATTTCAGCGGGAACTTACATTTTGAACATCACTTTTTGTTCTCTCTCCGTAGTAATTACAAAAATACGAGGATTGGAGTGTATGGCCATTAATTATTATTAATTATTATTATGTCCATTGGCCAATACTAATTTTTTACTATTATTTATTAAAACCTTATGTGCGTTAAAATTACTAATGTTTGATTACTCCATACATTTTATTTTTTAATACGACAATACTAATTTTGTAATATGTAAATTTTTTATTCTATTTTTATTTATTATAACCTCATGTATACCTTTATTTATTATAACCTCACTATCTTATGTTAAATGATTTTTTGCACAACTGTATGTTTCCTAATAGACTTAAATAAAAACAATAAAAATAAAAGTATTTGAGAAATGATCTTAGGACCAAATTACACGGGCGTAATGTTCACGTACCAATAGTACACTACCTGAATTTCACAAAGACTGAAATAAACAATAACGAAATTAAAAATCGAAAAAAATCTGTTTTTTGTTAAAATTTTAGAGCGTTTATGTGGGCTAAATCAGTTTCATGCACAATCATTTTGCACAAAAAGATGGTTTTCCAAAAAGTGTAATTAAAGTAGGTGTAATTCTCTCCATGTATAATTATTTCGTCCATATTAAATTCCGTCCATGTGTGATTCTGGCAGTGTACGTGAAATTCACGTCTTTCTAAATTCATCAATTGTACCTATCCCCAAGAAATATAGGTCCTTCTCCAAATTATCTAGGTTTACCTGCGGAATACCCAGGGGTAGATTCGATCTTAAATTTGATTTAACTTTTGCAATTTTAACTCCTCCCGCCAGGAGCGAGCAGGCTCGGTACTCGTCCTGGAAGCTGCTCTGAGCAAATTTGAATTGGAAATGAATAAGCGAGGTGAGGAAAACCTTCCTTCGGTTCGCAACTTTTCATTGAAATTGTCAACAGTTGTTATGATAATTTGAGTTTTCGTGTGCAATGCCACTTGTTTTGAGCTTGGCTTTAATGAAGTTATAAAATGGTGCATTCAATTATTCAGATCAACAGCCAATGCAGCAATAATATTGATCATTGACTATGATTAAGGATCAAAATTTCATAAAATAAAAACATTGACTGTCAATTTATATATAGATGAGTATCCAGGTGTGGTTTTTTTTTATAAATTTATAATTTTTTTACCGAGATTATTGTCTATATCTGATTTCTAAAATCTCTTTTTAAAATCCGGACACTCGGCGTTGTCTAAATTTATATGTTTACGGAAAATAACAAAATATTTTATTTAAAGAAATTGATTTGCAGTAGGAAGCGAAGGAGAAATTAAAATTAAATTTTGTGTAAAATATAAACTTATTTAGAAAAAGCATTGATAAATTGTTATGAAAAGTTGTATTTTTGGGTAATGCAGATACTAATGGTTAATATGATTCTGTTCGTTTTGAATTTTAAAATCTTTCGCTTTGGTATTCAACTCATTATTCAATTTCAACATTGAGATAAATTGATTAATTCTATACGATTCCTATACCAAACTAATTTATACAACTCATGCATTATTGGTTTTGATAGGGCGGTTATTACGTCTCACAATCTCTTAATCCTCCTTGCGTATTGACGACAAATCAATTATCTAGCGAAAAGATTATTACGTTTTAAGTCCTTCTTTAATCGTTTTTTGACCTGCTAATCTAACGCCACTTATCTAAACAATAATAAAATTATACCAGGGTTTCTGCCACACCCTATAACTTAAACTTTTGTAGTACGAGATTAAAACAGATTAATTCTCAGAGCAAAACTGATTTTTTTCCAAGAACTGCTTACTCTACTAATAAATTCATAGTTGCCTATTCGACTGTGCAGCGCTCTCAGTGTTTGTACTTCCGAGACTCCGTTTGTCGAATAAACATTAAACTTCCAAAGCTTTTCCCTCGGAAATCCGAAAAGATTTCTTTAACGATGTTATTCCGCGAAATGAAATCGACATGACGCGTGGCGAGCTTTGTCGGGAAACACCCCGAATGGCAACCGATGATTCTAATATGGAAGAAAGTTATATTTGAAATAATACTTAAAATAAAGCGTTTCGATTTCAATGCGGGAGAGCTTTCTAAGGTTACATAGAATTATTGGATACATTGGTGATAAACTAAATATCTTGAAATTGTGAATTTAAAGTATGCATACTATATTCCATAATCTTAAACTAGCGATCAAACGTGCCGAACTGTATTTATTCTGTCTAAAATGAACTTCAAATTGAAGAGTTAGAAAATTGTTGGAAAATTTGACAATTAGGAAGATATTAGCAATTAGCAAACAATAAGAATATGAATTCCTTTGACTTTCATTTTAGTAAAAACTTTTGAATGTTATTCCCAACAATTCTCATGCTCGTGTCACGCACGTTCACCCGTGCACCGGGGATCAATGCAGCTAGCTCCTTAGAGCTAAAATATTTGTAGAACAGACTCAGAATGCCGACATTGCTCCTGTGCATTGAGATACTTGAGCCAGTTTGGTAAAATTAGTCGTAGCATTTCAATGGAGTCTATTGGGGAGGATGTTTAATTATTTCATACATTATCAGTTATTGCAATTTGGGTTCAATTTAGGTGCTTTACCACCAATGAAAAAAAAACATTTTTTTATACAATGTACACGTTATGTAAGGCTGCAATATAGTCCAAGTAAGCTTGCGAATTCGATATTTTATGACTAAATGAAAAAAGGCTTTATCTTTGCTTTAGAGAAGGCATCTTTGCATCACTACCCTTCCTCTTGTTATTTAGTCTTAAAACATTAATATCTGTGGAGTTGGGGCACCTGTGTTCCCAAATTGCATTAATGTCAAAAACCTCACACAACCTCAATATAATCTATCGTAAAGAGGGAGCAGAATATCCCGTCTTAATTTATTTTAAATCAAATAAAAAGAAAAGTTATTCCTCAATGTTGAATAAGAATTAAAGCACTCGGGCCAAAATATTATCATAACTAATTACTCGTATAAAATATTTGACAGCTTTTCCGAAAGATCAATCTTAATTTTACGTCACTAGGGTTTTGAGATTCTAACAAGAAACGACGAGAAACATTTCAAGTTATGACAACACGAAAATACATTCCGTAAAATGACAGGTCCTGAACATTTATTCAAATCTACGGAGAGCTCCGAGAATATCTTTAAAATAAGCAGTTCGAGTTTCTCCGTCCGTAGATATAATTTTCCTACGAATTGCTTTCATCAAATTTATTCGTATGAGATAACTCGGAACAAAGAAAATAGGAAAAGTAGCAAAATATATTTGAGATTGGACAATAAAATGCATTTATGGATACTATTATTTTGGTTCGATCAGCTCCGGTAATGGCTCAACCCTCGGGCAAAACAACGAGGGGGTTGAAATATGAAATTGGAGTCACGTCACGTCATTCCTCCCTACCCCATCCCTTCTACACCCTTAAACAGGGGTATTCCTTGGAGATTGAGGTAAGCAGGTTGGTTCGAATCTTGAAATGGACATTAAAAATTTACAGCCATGAAGTTTGCTTTTAGATAAAAGTCTACATCAGATATTGTCATTTGACTTGGATATTTTGGACCTTACAGACCTTTAGTTTCCATTGTCTTAAATTTATGTACACGCATCCTAAATACTTCTTTAAAAATTCAAATCGCTCTAGTCTAAGACACACTTTTTACACCTTAAAAATTAATTCTTCATTAAATTTTACAATGCGATAATAACAACACAGACTGTTATTTTGCTCTATGTTTTATGGCATTTATACAGTTACTCTTTTTATACCTAAAATTATATTTAATTCTTAAATCTCCTATTAACCATAAAATTATAACAAATTGGATTTTTTTTTCATACAATATTATACTTAAGTATGTTATATACCTGTTATTATTTTATGTACCATTGCATCAAAAAATTTTCAATAAAAAGAAAAAAAATTTAAAAAAAAAACTTTATACCTATGATTTTTAATGTTGTAAGTAGGTACATAATTTATTTGTGAATTCAGAACATAAACCTTGTCACTTAAAAAGAGAATTTAGAATAGCATCACATAGTGCATCATACCTAAATCCGGGTTAATCGTTTCACAGAATTTAAATATTTCATCAAATTTCAAAGATAAGTTCTGTTAAAATTTTATTCAAGTTCTGTTATTAATTCATTACGGGCAAATTTTTTTACGGAATTACAAAATGGACAATTCAAATCGCTCTAGTCTAAGACACACTTTTTACACATTAAAAATTAATTCTTCATTAAATTTTACAATGCGATAATAACAACACAGACTGTTATTTTGCTCTATGTTTTATGGCATTTATACAGTTACTCTTTTTATACCTAAAATTATATTTAATTCTTAAATCTCCTATTAACCATAAAATTATAACAAATTGGATTTTTTTTTCATACAATATTATACTTAAGTATGTTATATACCTGTTATTATTTTATGTACCATTGCATCAAAAAATTTTCAATAAAAAGAAAAATTTTAAAAAAAAAACACTTTATACCTATGATTTTTAATGTTGTAAGTAGGTACATTATTTATTTGTGAATTCAGAACATAAACCTTGTCACTTAAAAAGAGAATTTAGAATAGCATCACATAGTGCATCATACCTAAATCCGGGTCAATCGTTTCACAGAATTTAAATATTTCATCAAATTTCAAAGATAAGTTCTGTTAAAATTTTATTCAAGTTCTGTTATTAATTCATTACGGGCAAATTTTTTTACGGAATTACAAAAAACAGAACCTTTACAGAAATTGAAAATAAACTTGGAAATAAGATGATGTGTTCAACCCCTGGGCATCATCCTGGTGTATAAAATACACGTCAATAAGACATGAATCGCTATACTCCTCAAGAAGGTGGAAACAGTGTTTTTTTGAATGACATCGGCCAGTGCAAATCACCAAAACTCTCGTTTGGTGTATAACCACTATTCAGAAATGAAATGTTGCTTGAAATGATTTAAGACGTTTTTGTGTTTGGTGACCAGATCTGAACAGGTAACTTTTCACCTTTCTCCTCCCCATTTCCTTCACTACTTACTTTAGGATACCAGTGTCTCACTGGCTCCAGATGGTTGGGAGAATTTGGGACCCTTGTGCCGTAATCATTAAAAAAAACGTTTGTTGAAATGGTTTGTTAACGAATTTCGTTATTACTATCATCGTCGTCAGTCACTGCTGTACGAAAGCCTCCCCAAGCAGCTTTCATTTATCTCGGTTCATGGTTTGCGCTGCCTCGTGTTTCCGCCTGACTTGCTTATCTGCGCGATTCAGCGGGTTTTAGGGAGGCCTAGAATCCTCTTTGTTCCTCTTGGGCGGCGCCGAATGACGAGATCTGTCCGTCGATTATCCAGGGTCCATCCTCCGGGAGCTGAGAATACAATTGTCTCCCCCTCCACAAATACTACGTGAAATAGCACGTGGCACTGACCAATCCATAGATTATACAAACAAGACAGATGGACCATTAGCCATTATTAGTATGATACAGGTATCCCTACAAAAAAGCAGAATAAAGAATTAAAGTAAGTATATTTCAATTTGGGAAGTGGGTATGGTTACCGCCATTCCAGTGACCAATTATTAGATAACTGTAGCGTTCTGTTATTTACTACAGACCCTAACAGATTCTCCAATACTTTGGATGGAGATTACTTCTTGGAATAATATATACTTTGTTATTATCTGCGTTTATTATACACTTCGCGGTTTACAATGTAGATCTCGTCGATCGACCTAACTAGAAGCTGGCTAAATGGAATCTAAACCATGTGTACCAGTGAACGCTCTCTCAGAGCTCTTTCACCCTCTCTTGGTTCCCACAGGTACTAACCTACCTGCCATCTAGCGGAATCTAAGGATAGCGCTTAGCCATCTATGTCTACAAGCCGGAAGCTTTTAGATACACTACAATAACCAACACCCCTGCCGTAGGTCACCTTAAGTGGTTCGCTACATTTGGTTACTTGGCAGAGGTGCCCTAGTTCATGGTGTGAGATTTGTAGCTCGTTTTGATGAGAGGCTGGTTCAGGAAGCCTTTTTAAACTCCCCAGCCGGACTCTCTCGACCAGTCTCCTTGCACTGCGCACACGGAGAAAAATGTTATTCTAAAATACGATCATTTTATTCCTAAAAACGGTTAAAAACGGGACTTAAGTTCTTACGAACAAATAAACAGGGTTTCAATGTTATAATGAATATGTAAGAATAATTTGTTGGTATCCGTAATTTCGTACATATACCAACAAATTATTCTTACATTTTTCCGCCAATAAACATTGAAACACTGTTAATTTGTTCGTAACAACTTCAGTCCCGTTTTTTACCGTTTTTACGTATAAAATGATCGTATTTTAAATAATATTTTTCTCCGTGCAGTGGGAGGGATGGATTCATGCGTCCGTCACTTCTGGATGCATTGACCCCCAGATTCCTACCCACTCCCGTACCCCTTTCCTTCCCAGAAGACCGGCTCAAGTATCGGGGCTCCATAGAAGTCCGAGTAAGTCTGGCTTCCAAGAAACTGGGCTTCTTTTATAAGGCTAGCAGATTCAACAATAGTGACAAATTGCTAATGCTGTACAAATCACTATTATGCCCAACAATTTGGATTTGGAAGCCATCTCTGGGCTGGAGCCGCACAATACATGATAAACCTACTTGTTTCTGTACAAAGGAGGGCGATCCGTCTGATTGACAATCCGTTGTTAACGGACCAATTGCCATCTCTAATGCACAAACGCAATGTGGGTTTTTTAGGCATTTATTTTTCAGGCGTTTTAATGGAGCCTGCTCATTATACCCGGTGCACCGGTGTATTTCATGCACTTGCACAATTGATGTTGGAAATTTATGAGAATGAGTCGTTTCTTCGACTAATTTTTGTGTTAAGTCGGCTTGTATGTGGAACGAGCTATCGTCATCTGATTTTCCTTCTTCGCGTAATCCGAGCCTCTTCAAGACCCGGATTAATAAATCCCTTCCTACACCCACTACCTTAAACCATCTCACAACATTGCCTAACCGGGTGACGACATAGTGGTGAACCTGTTTTTTCACTGTACAGACAAAGGAGCTCTTGTGAGGCGTCACGTAAAATAAAATAAAAGCCTATCACTAGAGAAATTTCGTTTAAATTGCTTTCACAGCGTTTAGTGACCAAATCTGAATAATTACTTGTTATTTTTGCACTCTCTTCAGCCTCACAACTTAAATAGTCAAGATTCTTTTCATGCGAATTTAAAATTGCGTAATGACCATTACGCCAAAGAGGTTTTCATTAAGAGTATCTTAAAAATACATATTTTTTATAGTTTACTGAAATATCTTAATTAGCACTAATTTAAGATAATTTAAGTTATTATTCGCCTGGCGAAAATTACCCAATTATAATCCTCATCCTTTTACAGGCGTCTTTGTTCCTGAATAATTCCGGTTAACACGAATTAACACGAATTTATCTCTCCATTTAAACGTCTCACCATTACAGTCAGATATTTACAATCTAATGAATATTTAATTACTAATAAATTATGTGCCTCTAGTAGAAGTGACAAACAATAACGAAATAGCTCTTTTAACAAACTTTTTTTCGTTCAAAAAATACCTACCCAACCCTGTCACGATTTTTTTTTCAGTACTTTTCAACGTAATATCGCTTGCTGAGGGTTGGTTTGTACTATGTCCACAAAAACTCGTATTGTGAAATAGAAATAGAAATGTGAACGCCTGTTTTCATGAAATTTTCATGTGCTAAGCGTGCATTCTTCAATATCATAAAATGCGACGGACTAAATCAGAGTATTTTTCTTTACGACTGATTTTAATGGTTATTTTCAGCTTGATATGTGCTAAGGTTTTTACAAATATTCATTTAATTGTTAAACAAAAGTCAGGCTGACATATCGCTTGCACAGGGTTGGTTTGTACTATGTTAATTTATGGGTTTTTTTAAACTGTGAATGCAGTATTATTAATCATATTTTTATCTCCTATATTCGCAAACAAAAAATAATAATTTTCAGCGGAACCTTACATTTTGAACATCACTTTTTGTTCTATCTCAATAATAATTATTAGGGGTTGGAGTGTACCATGTCCTTTGGCCAATACTATTTTTTTTACTATTATTTATTAAAACCTTATGTACGTATATGTAAAAATTACTAATGCTTGATAGCTTCATACATTTTATGTATTCATACTACAATACAAAATTTTCTAACTTCTAATGAAGAATTTTTAATATTTGTTATTTTATTAATATTTATTAAAACCTTATGTATTTGAATGTTAAATTATTATTGTTTGATGTGCTATAGGATGAAATTACTGTTGGTTTGGTTTATCTTCGTCCGGAGTATAGATATAGTATAAACCAACATTAAATATGGTCGTGGTACAAACCAACATTCATATGTTTGCTATTTTGTTCAAGTTCACTTGAGTCTTGACTTCTGGGCTGAACAGACATGCGCAAGCGGTCAGTTTAATACAAAACTCAAGACATAAGGCCTCTGAACCGAGAACCGAGAAAATTATTTAAGATGTATATATATGTGTGTGTGTGTACATCTATGTGTATATATATATATATATATATATATATATATATGTATAAATATGTATGCGTGTATGCATATGGATATGTGTATGTATGTGTGGATGGGTTTTGTGTACGCGCGTATTTAAGCGCTTATGCATACATGTACACAAATAAAAAAGAAAAAATAGTCATGTATGTGATCTAATCCTACATCATAACATGTCTTTTTCTTTCTTATTTTAATTTTGCTGTTTTCTATTTTATATTTTCTATTTCCATTATAATTTTATGTTTACACTAGACATCACAAAGCAACTATATTCCGTTGGTCGCTATGTAATAGGCAGTCGCCTAGTATGGTGATCTAATATATAATATATTTATATGTTTTAATATGTATTTTATAAATAAATAAGTAAATACTAATTTACTAAAGTTTTAAATAAAAAAAAAATTATTTCTCAATTTTCACGATAGTATTTTTTACCTGCGCAATTTCATCGCGAAGGCTTATTATTGTAAAATTATTTTCAAAAATCACTTCTTTATGTAATCGTATGTAATTAATATGTTTAGGTTTTATCACTCATGTACAAGGTATACTTGTATATTATTATTATATATTATATTGTATAGATTGTACAAACTTTTTAAAGTATCTTTATAATTTAAAAAAAAATTAAATCAAAAATTCCATGACTGAACTTTTCATATTAGATTTAAAATATGTAAAAGAAGGATGGAATAAATGAGCGTGTCGTTTTGTAGCTCGCTAGGAAGAATGGATGTACTTGTAATTTATTAGGCCTGTAGGTTTAAGCTGTGGGGTAGGGGTCGTACAAAAGAGTCGGCCTGAAAGCATAGATAGGCGAATAGGCGCGTAAAACAACAGTCTAAATGGTCAACAAATTTATGGAAGGGGAAAATAAACATCACTAATATATTATCCACAATAGACTGTCTATTTTATTGTCGAAAAAAAAATAACAAGGAAAACATTGCGAGAATAATGGTATTTATATATAAACTTTTTTTCGCGAAAAGATATTTTTTACGATTTAAAATATGCCTTTTTGTAATTTATCACCAAAATGATATGGGCAATATATAGTACATACGTAAATTAATATAATTGGATTTAAGTTTTTTTTTTTTTTTAGTATATTATAGTGAATACCTAACAAGAGTCCCAACTGCTCCCGTCTGGAGCCAGTTGGGGTATGTTATGAGGCTGAAGGTAAGTGGGAAAGGGAAGGAGACAAGGAAGAGGAAGGGGGGAAGTACCTGGCTATTCAGATCTAGTCACAAAACACGGCTAAAGCCATTTCAAGCAACGTTTCAATACCGAATGGTGGTCTTACACCAGGGCGATACTAAGGGTATCTTCCACTCTGGAACGTGCCGCAAATATACTACATATTGTTTTTAAATAATTAATTGTGAAACAACACAAATCAATTAAATAAAATTTATTTGCGCACGCCGGGTTCGAACCCGCGGCCTTCGGAATGGGAATCTAACGCCCTAACGCTGGACTAATCACTCTGGTCCGCTGGTCAACGTAATCAATTTGTATGTTAATAATTTGTTTTCCTTAGTGTTTCGTAGAAAGTTGATTATACCAAAATTTATTTTATTATAAATTATCTTTTTCTCAACTTCACTATCAGTATGACGTCATTTCAATTTTATAATTTACATTTTCCACATTTCCACATCGAAAAAAATAAAGGATGTATTTTTCTTCGGAAGTACACTGAACTTCCTTACATACATTGACTAACTCAGTTACACTGATGTTGTATAACTGAAACACCGTTTCGGAGTAAAGGCATAGATATACTTCTTACACTAAACATGCCATAATGTGCCTATACATTCCTCGTCCTTATACCCGGTTAATTTACACGAGCTTTTTGCCCTTGGCGCGGTAACAATTTTGCTGCTTTTTTATTATCATCTTTGTTGTTTTACCGGAATTTCGCTTTCCCGGGCTTGTTTATGTGACCGTGTCTGTACCTTCTCTCAAATCCCGATGTAAGAATTAAAGAAGTTAGAGGTTCTTTCATCAATTTGGAATTTAATTTTCTTAAGGGGTTAAATACTATTAATTCTGAAAGAATACGTTTTTAAAAATGATTTCAGCGTTATTTTTTAATCATTGCAATGATGTTTGGTTACAAATAGATTAATTTTGGAGACAACTTAAGGAATATATAATATAACATTTTATATATACACATCTCATTCTAACTATAAATTGCATTCCCCAATACAACGATTACACACTCTTGGTAACCAATATTTAAACAATATTGATGTATTTGACAATAATTTGAATTTGGCAAACTTTAAACGCCGGATGTGCGATCTATTTTTACTTAATTCATAAACTATTGTAAATACCAATTTTATACATTTTTATTAATACCTATTATTATTGATTTGGAGGATATTGTCAGGCTATCTATTTTTACTTTATTTATATTCTGTATTACCTACATTTTGTCAAATCATATTTTATCTAACCTATATTATGTGTCTTTATATTTTCTGTTACTTACCTGTATTTTATTCACTTCTAACTCTTCTATGTATGTAAAAGCCCTATGGGCGTTTAAATATGAATAAATATATAAATAAAATAAATAATAATACTAGTACAAAAAAATTTTCGTTGCACGATTTACAGTGTATCTTTTACCGGTCGAAAGCTTTTTAATTTTGATAAATATGTTATTTTTTTATTATTTTAAATATGAACCCCCACATAGTACGCCCCGAGGAAAATAATTACCCCCAGGGACTTTGTTATTTTTGAAGATGCTGTGAGGGGGGACTTTTTAAGGAAATAAAGCCTAGGAAAATCTGGTACTTAAACCTTCCTCTCAAATGTATGTCTTAGAAGAAAAAAGGGGTTACCTGGAAAGTTTTCCGGGATCTTATAGATTTTGATGTGCTCTTTCGGAATTTAAACTTTGCCACCTCGTATCTTTGCCGCTGATGAAATTTCGGTCTGTGATATCTCAATCGATATAGAAGACGGACTCACAACGCCTGGTCCACCAGGAACAGCAAAGCGAAGAAGATTGCGCTAAATTTCGAAATTGTGCATCACATGTGCATTAGGCCTACAGGGGGCAGACACCACGATAAAAAAATGTGCCGCTTACTCTGCCTGAAGGTGGTGTGGAAATGATCGCATATTGAAGTATACTTTGCGGCGCTCGTACGCCAAGGCTCTAAAAAATAGGAATGGAACCTGGCAATTTAGGCTTTCTAGTATTAGACACTATATATATATATATATATCCGACATCTTATATCATTAAAACTTCACAATTTGTGACTTATTAACGATGTTGATAATGCTAATTCTATTTTTGCAAATACGTTTTTGCAAAGTACGTTTCCTGTTGTATGCTGATTACGCGGTGTTGTTTTCTCTCTCTTGTGTCTAGAACGAACGAAGTATGTATGAAGAATGAGTTAATGATGAATGCAAGTAAATCTAAAGTCATGGTGTTTGAAAGGGAGAGTACCAAAACAGTGTGCAATACAGTTGCGAATGGATGAGTTTGTGTATCTGGGAAGTATGTTTACGAGAAATGGGAAGGCTGATAAAGATATTGAAGTAAGGGTAAACGCAGGGAACTCCGTTAATGGAGCATTGAATGCCGTTGGCGCTGATAAAAATGTGAGGCATGAAACTAACAGAGGAAGGATGAAAGTTGACTGAATGCTGTAGAAATGAGATCCCCGAGGTGTAAGTGTGATAAAACCACGTATAGTCGTGTGAGAAATGTGGAGATCTGCAAATAATGCAAGACTGATGTAAGCGTAATGATTAATATTAAGAAAGAGATCCTCAGATGGTTTGGGCATATAATAATAATAATTGGATAATTTGTAGAGCGCCGTTTTTGTGAGAAATCTTATTTGACTACTTTATTATGACTACTTATGCTCTAACTAGAACTATTATTTACAAATAGACACAGAGAACATACTTACCTGGGGCAGGTCACTTCCGATAAACACACTTTAATTAAAAAGTTTATGCTTGGAGGAGATACGACTTTGCACGCGGAGGACACTATATTAAAACACTGGACATTGCATAACTTTACATTTGCTACACCATCATTTTTCATATTACATTCATAAGAAGATTACTGCCAAAAATGGAGTTAATAAATTGAAGTTATTTCGAAAGACTTGAGAATTTTGGACTCATTAGGACTGGAGGATTTGAATGAAATTAGATGTACAAATAACTCACCATTAAGAATTTGTTAACATTTTTATGCAATTAGTTATTTACTATGTCGCGGGCTGAGAAGGTGAAAGTAAAGGTTTTTGCTTTTGGCTTTATGGGTACGACTGTCTAAAAAGGTGATTTTTTAGTTTAGCTCTATATAGAGCTAATGAACGAAGCAAGGAATGTAAGAATAATATATGTCGCAACTCTGATTAGTAGAAGAAGTCGGGGACGCCGATATTTGTGTCGGGATATGTCAAGAGTCAGAATAATAGAAGAGTGTGTATGAGACAATGTATGAATGTGAATGGGGCATAAAGTGTGTGCCAAGACCGAGTTGTTTAGCGGTAAACCGTCTCTACCTACCCCTGCGGAGAAACGGCGTGATGATTAGTTAGTTAGTTAGCAAACACATTTTTACTTTATAACGTACTCTACAATTCTAGAGTCAGAGTCGCACACTCACCGGGAAATATTGTCGGGCTTGGGGCCTTATCACACCGCTTCTCGGGAAATAACAAAGACAAATGGTAGTGGCCAGTCCGCCCTGAATCGGTGTTTAAGTTGAGCGCAGTTTATCCGCAGCGCCAACTCCACTGTTGTTATTTCATTTCATTATCCCGAGTTTACATAGATAACTTCCCTGGTAATGCTGAGAACAGTCGGACGTTGTATTAGTCTTTGAGAGGAGTCGCTCGTCAAGAGTAACTGGTTCCATTTGGAGAGTGATTCTTTCGCCGTGAGAGTAGGTACTTATTACAATACACAAATTAATTTTGTTTAAATTTGATTTGAAGCTTTGTAACTTTTCTCTTTTCGTTTCATTTCTTTTTGTTTCTTTCATTATTCTTCTTTTTATGTATTTCATTTTTGTTTTTCTTTTAAAATTTCTTCATTAATTTTTTCATTAGATTTAATTTATAATATTAAAATTAGTTTAAATTTCCGCCACCTCAGAACAGTCTCAGCCTGTCAAATAATTTGAAAAATATTTTTTCAATAATCGCAAATTTAATTTGTGGCATCATTTTAATTTAATGAAAATAATCACTTTGTAAACACCACATATTTAATCAAAATTATCATTTTATCTAGGTGCAGAAACCATTATTATTATTTTGTTTTAAGAAAGACAATCATTTCCGGGTTACGAATAACCTGACAATATTTGAAAATCTCCTACCACCATCACAGTAAGCGGAAAATGTTGCTTGTGTCGTGATGGACGACTTAGCCAGTCGAGGAGTTGAACACGCGGAGCCCGGGTAGGTTTCATTTGATTTAACACAATAATTAATTAATTAGCAAAACAATTATTTTTATTTATATTATTATTATTATTTTTAAGAAAACTTCTTCGGAAAGGTTTTCACTTTGTGATGGTATTATTTATTTTAATAAGAAGATAAATAACTTGTTCATAACTAAATGTTTACTAATTATTTCTGTTGGAGGACTAACCGTAACACTATATATTAAAGGGTATAAAATTATTTAATAAATTACCCATAGATATAAAAGATCAGAGGAAAACTATGACAATTACAAAAAATAAATTAAAATAAAATTCTCTAATACCACCTCACAACTTATCTTATAGTTTGATTTTATATTTCCGCTTATCATTCCTTTATATCATTTATAACTTACCTATACTTTGATTACTTTTAAGAAAATACATTTTAATGTTTTTCTAATTATATTCGAATTTTAAGTACATATAAAACATATAGTTGTCCTCTCCTAAGCACAAGCATTTGCTTTAATTTTAGGAGAGTGATGAAATATTATATTATATTATGTTGTAAATATTGTAATACCTAAACCTGTTTAGATTTTTTTTATTTGTTAACACATTTACCGGACAAATCAGAATAGAGGCACATCAGAACATTTTTTACAAGTGATTTCAGTCATAAAAAACTAGCCTAAAAACCTATCCTAACCTAGTTATTTTAAATTTGGTCATCACTTTAATAATGTGACGTTACTTTTCAAAGGTATGCTGATTTGTATTTTTACAATTGATTATCTGTTCAAGAAGAAGTTCGATGTTAGAAAATGTTTGATCAATTTCGCTAGAAGGAAAGTAACACTTGAGTTTACTTTGGGCACACGAATACGCCCACAGCACACTTGTCTGAGTTTAACTTCCGTAGAACATTATCACGAAACCCGACATGCAGGGAGGAATCCAATAGTTCAACTTACTACTATGACATCTCTTGCTCAAAGACAATATTCTTACTTAGGTCCAAAAATGTTCAACCTTATACCCGGTTCTTGGAAATTGAAAAGTGCAAGCGTCCTGCGTAATTTAGTCGATGATTGGATTCTGGACTTAGGGAGAGTCGAGAGTGAACGTATGCTGTTCAACTGATAAACAAAATCACCTAACTTTCCTTATGACTAGACCAAATTTCTTACCACACTTCATTGAGTTCTGATATATTCGTCAACGTTTCCACATCCTTTTTAATGTTTTTTATACCTGGGCTTATGGTTTTGCGCCCCTGAAGACTGTTTGAACCGAGTAGGTACATCGCTGCTGCAAAAGAAACACAAGCACGCAGCGCAATAACAAAACAAAACACCTTACCTTACAGCGGTGATGATTTATAATAAATAAACAATATATAACTCAACATGTATGACCGTTATCAAAGTAGCACTAAATCAGGTACTATTGATTTATATTCATAGTTTCTATTCATAGTTTCTATTTATATTTCTATTTATATTTCTATCTATATTTGTAGTTATTTTTTTATATTTTAGCAGAAGTAGTTCAAGACATGAGTGCGGTGTATATTCGAATTGTCGTATAATATAATTTGTATTGAAAACATGTTTTTAAATCAGTGAAAATAATCATGCTTGCAAATAATTTATTACACATTGTAGCTACAACGCTTAAAAAATAAATCATATATATTATTCGATACATAAATTATATCTAATATTGTAAATTTTAATGTAGTTTCTCTTTCTCTATGTAGGTATTATTAGTTCACACTTCTGAACATATAACCTAACATAATTTCATATCGTTATGTTGTAAATCATATTGTAATTCCTCCATCTCGTTATCAGGTACCTGGTATACACTCTAAATACTACCAACTTACCTACTTATCACATACTCTGCAAATCCGAATAGAATATATGCTACCATATTACTTTTTCTACAGAGTCACAAAAAAAAAAGTATGTATATATTTATATATTTCTTCTTTACACAACTTGGTTTCAGAGAAAAATTTTTTTTTTTGTTTTTTATGGTTTTTTGTTTTTGTTATGTAATTATGTACATTTCGTAATGAATAATATGAACTAAACCTCTCAATTTGTCTGTCCTGGAACGGGAAACTTTCCTAGTTGGACAGGCAAAGCTTCCTAATATGTAAATTGTACTTTTTTTGTATCTATCTATACTAATTAAATAATAAATAAATAAACTCTTGGGCGGCTTTAACTAAAATACTTGTAGATATCGTCAGTAAGTATTTAAAGCTAAAACCAACCTACAATTAATCAAGGCCCATTTCTGCTTGGCATACCTGTATAATTTATCATATCACAAATATTTAGAAAATATTTGCTGTATTAGAGATGTCATAGGAATATATTCATATCAAATCTCATCTATTCTGGGAAGAATAAATCCGAGTGGGTGCTTACACTTCAAGCGAAAATATATTTTAAGGGTTGGTAATTGTGGTAACTAGGGTTATTACAAATAATTAGGGTACTTTTACATTTTTTTATCGTAAAAATAACGGTGGCAATTTTATTTGTATTTAATTTTTACGTTGACGAATTGACATTATTTATTTGGGTCAATATTTTTAAGTCAGATATGATGTGAAAATGTGTAAAGCCGCGTAAAGATAATATTCGCAACACAACATTCAACGCATCAATGCTTGCAACAAATTACCAAAGCGTGTATTTTGCCGTGCGCACCGAACGGGCGTGAACACTTGGGAAATTTGTCACAACCATTGTTGCATTATTGTGTTGCGAATATCTGAATTTGGCATAATAAGCAAATGATACAAATAAATATTTTATTATTATTATTATTATAACCATTTAAAATATGTCTTTTTTGGTTTGCGACCAACGACATGTTTGTTTTTTTCATAAATATGGGCAGTTCGAACCGTTTAGAAACGTGCAATTTGGGGGTGAAAATTACACATTTTTTTGTGAGGTGTTTTGTATGGTAAGGTGTTGAGTCAGATAAATAAACTTGAAAATTTTCACACATTTTTCACGGTACTCCACGCACGGTTTATAAAAGTATATTCTAGTAAAAAAAAAATTCGTATAGGTTAGTAAGAGTTTATATTTGATTTTCTCATTCCTAAACTGGCGTAAGTCAAGTCATCAACACCTCTCGTTAGGTGAGAGTGAAAAGGTTCCATCCTCTCCAACGAAAGTTTTGAGATATGAGAGCCCAAACTTTTGATTTGATTTATTTTAAAATTTAACAAACCTTCCGTATATTTTGCTATTGAAAATAGTTAGCAATTTATTTATGTGCGTATTAAGCAACTAAAATACATAAAATATTGTAGGTAACTGTTTATTTGCCATACCTAAAATAGCCGATGGAACCTTTTTACTGCGAAACTTTAGAATGTATTGGTTTGTAGCTAATACAACATGGATAATAAAAAATGCTAATTAATTCTAAAATAGTCGTGGCCAACTTTCTTTGTCAATATGATGAAATAAAAAATTTAAATAAAAAAAACCTATAAAAAGCATCCCTTTGGGTCGAAATTTATAAAAAAACGTGACATTTTTTGTGTTTCCTTGTAAATCTGTCGTTTGTAATTTAAATTTAAGCCCTAGAAAATGTTTTTTTTAATGCTTTTTATTTTATTTTATAACATATTTACATAGCCGGTGTGGCCAAAATCTAATTACCATGAACTCGCAATTATTGACACCACTGCCTCTAAGATTTCAATAAATCGAATTATAAATTGGCCTATATTTTATAATTAAAACCAAAATATGCAAATTAGCTTACAAGGCGTAATAGAAAATCAAATGTATTATTGATACAAAAAAAGATATTTCAATTTCGTTGCATACTTTGGACTCAAATGCAAAATTAAAGTTTTCAAAAAGTTAGATGGAACCTTTTCGAACTAAACTTTTGGTAATTTGAAATGTATGAAATGAAGGTTCCAACTGTGGTTGAACCCTTATCAACCCAAACGTAATCTAAATTTAGGCGCCGTTAGAACCTTATTACTTTTAAAAATCGGTGTACAGACGTCAGATGGTGGTGAATTTTTTTTTTCAAAATAGTTTAATCGAAAATAAATTTCCTGGTAACAAAAAATCTTTTTTTTTTAAACACCACTTGGAACCTTTTCACTCTCACCTAACGCCTGCCATAGGTCACCCCAAGTGGTTCACTACGTTTGGTGACTTAGCAGGGATGCCCGAGTTCATGGGGTGAGGATTGTCTGGGTCTTGGATGCGCGAAAGACTCTCCCTGTTGAGGGAGACCTTTCAAAACCTCTCCAGTAGGGTTCTCTCTAATTCACTAATTAAAATATTTTCTAAAATAGAATTTTGATTTAACGATTATTGTTTGGCAAAATGTCATTCTCAAATTTTGACATTTTCTATTAAACAATAATTATTATTTTCAAAATATTGAAAATAAATAGCTAGCTCTAAAAATTATAGTCCATATGTTATTCTGATGTTTGAGCTATATTATTGTAAAGTTTCATTAAAATCCATTCAGTAAATTTTGTGTGAAAGAGTAACAACACACATACATCCATACAAACACTCAATATTAGTAAAATATTATCAACAAGAATCGAAAAATATGAAAATAATATTGTTACATAATAGGAATGTTTAGAAATCTAAATAACTTTGCACTATGTCTGTTAAGCAGAGTTTAAACAGCGAGAATGTGTTTCTAAAAGGTCTTAAAATTCAGTACATCAGTTTATGATATTTTGACTTAGGTACAGCAGCTTAGGAATGGAGAGCAATTTGATCGTAGTTATCATTTAATGCGCCATAACTCTGAGAGTTTTGACAATGTATAAAAAGCTTCCCTCCTTTCCATATCCTGTCTCCATCCAGCTCATCGTAAATAGTGCGTTGCTCGAATACTCACAGTACTGCCACCAAGAGCAATATTAGGTCTTCCAAAACTCCTACGCGCTGCAGATTTACGATAAAAGAGCCTATTAGATGACAGGCCTAGAGCCCAGCACTCGTTTAGTACTAACAGGTCTGATGTTGTGCTTCATTGAGATTGGATTCGGTCCTCCTCGAGACGAGCGGTTTGCACTTTGGAGTCTCTCATTACCTTTTGGAGTACCACATCGGTAAGGGCATGTCGGAGTCAGTCATGCGTGCGTAGAAAGTTGAGAGCCTAAATACATTCCGAAACTTTTTGATTACTCAGATTCCAATAAAAAGTTAAAACCCAATACTGGAAAATATAAATCAACTAGCTAAACAGTTCACCATTCATTCGAAAAATCTTATTTTTTTTTTATGTATTTTTACCTCTGCTAACCGTAAGTACCTTCCTTTAAAATACAGTTTATTACCATTGTACAGAAATTATTCTAAATACCTCTAGCCGAAACAGATATAAATACTTAATTTTATGGAATCAAATAGAACAACTCTCTTTATATCATTTTTGAAGGTTATTCACATCAATATAATATATCATTGAAGAAGAAGATAACACTAATAATCTAAAAGAAAATATAGAAATGGACCACAGAAAAATACAAGACAACCACTCGAGCGCTTTTTGCCACATTATGGCACTATTTACAAAACCTCGGATTGCTTTGTTGCCAAAATGTGGCAAATTTTTAAAATTATTATTTTTATTAAAACGACTATATATAAATATATTGCACATTAAAAATATAACAAAATTAATATTATCTAGATTCTTTAAAATGTTTTAAGGTTAAAGATTTAATTATATTTTTTTTATAAATCCTAAAAATATGTGATAATAGACAAAAGATAGGGGAATTCATTGGCTACATAGAACTATAATCAGTTTGCATGTCTTGCATAGGTTTGATTTTTATAATGTCGGCGGAAAAATTTCCTTTAGCAATCCGAAAAAATATATATTAATTGCTCAGTCGCTCAAGTGGTTATCGGTCACAACCCAGAGGCCCTAGCACGCTTGCTCTATAACGATCGATAGGATAACTATCGGTAACTTCTCATCGTTCCCTAGGACAACTGCACATCGCTAACTTACAAACAACAGTTGATGTCGACTATGTTAAGGACACCAGGACTGGATCCCAGAATCTCTCGTCTTACCGGGACGAACGCCTTTACCAATTCGGCTCCAGTCACCATTGCAAATCCCATTTTTACATTTCAGAATGAACAATATTAATTAACTAGGCCCCTTTTGGCGAGAAAGAGCCCATACTGAACGCCTTGACGTAGGCTCACGATCCTTGCGTCATCCACATTCAAACATCGATTTTTTTTCTTCAAATATTTTTTTAAAATTATTTTTTGTATATGAACTCCATACAGGAGGTCCTGAGGACAATAATTTCCCTCAGGGCCTATGTCATCTTTGAAGATGCTGTGTGGAGGGTCTTTTTGAGGAGAGGAAGGAGTGAACATAGGTCTTGAAGAGACTCATGTTGTAGGAAGGAGGAAACACAGAGGCCGGCAAATCGTTGCACAGCCGAGCTGTTGAACTCAAGAACGAGTTCGCATGTGACAAATGTCAACCGTGTACATATGTTGGGCGAGCGTTTGGCGTGTTTCCCGACTATGCACCGGTGACGAGGGGATCATGACGCTAGTTCATCGGAGCATCTTCCATTGAAATGGATGAAGGATAGCATTCCCACCCGACGCCTGTGCTCTAAAGATTGCAATCCGTTTGTTAAGGTGAAACGTAAGCGGCAATTCTCATGCAATCTGTTTGCATGCCCCATTCGAAATCTACAGATAATATTTTATTTATTCTAGTGCTGAAAAATAATACTAACAATGAGATACTAGCGAACGCAAATTATACTGTTATATCACTCATAATAACGAAGTAATTACATTTTTAAAAGTAATTATTTTTCATCGAATTTATGTAAGTGTTAGTTACACGCTACTCCAGACCTATCCATATATTAGAATGAGATATACTTCTGTGTAAGCAGTTCCGATATATATTTCCCAGAACGTTTTCAGCACATTCCTACGGTGTTGAAGTATCTATGTAGTTAGTTGTAGTAAAAATCTCAAGCTTCATGGAATGATTTGTTATTCTGATACTATTTTTGCTTTTTTATAAATGTTCCAGTATCACTGAGCGCAGGGAATATTTGCGACAGAGGCTTTAAGAAAAAAGGGCGAAATTTACGGTATGATGATAAGAAGGACGACATTGATGATTTAGAACTTTCTTGAAAATGTAACTATCACTATAGATAGACTCGCCTAGTTATTTTGATGTACTAAACAATAAAATGTATAGATCGAGCTGCGTAGCTACCTACAAACTCTCACATAACATTATCTGACTGCCACCTGCCACCAATTTGAGAGGTTTTAAAATCTACCTAAAAAATGTAAACAATTGTGTAAACAAAAGTGACCTTTTTTGTGACAACAAGAAATCAAAAATAAAAATCACATATATTCCGGGAAGAAAGTAAATCCTAGAGTGTAAAGCGTTTAATTTGGGAGGCAAATATGGGTACCGCCGCCCCGGGAATCATTTATTGTACAACCAACACTTTTACCACAGGTCACCTAAAGTGGTTCGCTACGTTTGGTGACTTAGCAGGGGTGCCCGGGTTCATGGGGTTAGGTTTGTCCGGGACTTGGTGACGGATGCGTCTGCCTACCAACTACGTGGCAGGCCGGATAGTGAGAGACTGGTTGAGGGAGACCAGCCGGACCCTCTCGACCCATCGCCTTGCACCGCAGTGGGAGAGATGGCTTCACACGTCCATCACTCCTAGACATATTAATCCCCAGGTTCCTACCCACCCCTCAAACCTATTTCCTTCCCAGGACTTCCTCTCCTTCCTTTCCTTTAAAAGACCCTCCACACAGCATCTTCAAAGATGACATAGTCCTTTTTTCATAGGATTTTTTTCCTCAGGGCCTCCTGTGTGGAGCTAATGTAAAAAAAACGTGTTGAAACGGCACCATGGCGAATTATTCAGGTATAGGTATATTACGAAATTTATCACAAAAATTTTCTGGATACTTATTATGTAATTTTTAGTAATTATGGATGAAGGATGGATCACCACTCGAACAGTTAAAAGTGAATGTGAAGAAAGCGATTATTTACATTCATACATCGTCTCATATTTACTATTCTATTATTCGAATTGACCGTTCTCAAATAATTGATTCACTTGATTGCGCCGTTTTTGTGAAAAATTACCTCAAGAGCATGATAATATAATGTTAGTATCACATAACCGATAAATTTAGATAGATTTCGCAGGTCGAAAGTTGAAGTCGATTCCACTTTGGGTTTCTGTCGTATAGAAAGCCGGTTCTCATCGATATTTTTCATAGATTCTATGAAACAAATTAGGTGGAATCTCAGAATACAAGGCTAAGGCCTTGCATCCTTTCCCCATAATAATAATTTCCTGATACAATATACAAACACCTATTTGACACTTGTATAATAATCTATATGGATTTAGCACACAGATACCTCAAGAATCTCATTTCTTCTAGTATAGTTATTTTGCCAGTTATATATCTCACGTGCATTTACCTTATTTCATATATATATTGTATCAACTGCTTCTTCTTGTTCAATCATCTTGGGTATAGGATGGTTCATAAAGTTGCTCAAAAATTATATTAGTAGTCAAATACCCAAGCGCTGACTAACCAAAGGCCCTAGCACGCTTGCTCTATAACGATCGATAGGATAACTATCGGTAACTTCTCATCGTTCCCTACGACAACTGCAGATCGCAAACGAATAGGTGACAGTTCACAATGACTAAGTGTCCTTAATATATTCGACATCAACTGTCGTTTGTACGTTTGAGATCTGCAGTTGTCCTAGGGAACGATGAGAAGTTACCGACAATCGGTCGGTAACTACATATCGAGCGACCGTGCTAGCACACCAGAAAGCCGAAACCACGTAATTTGTGTTCGTACACCAAGCGTAGGCAAGGCTCTAAATGTTTACTTGCCGAAAAGTTGCGAAGTTAAAATAAAATCGAAGTGCTCAGATCGAAAAAAGTTTTTTGGGTTCTCTGTGACCTATGTGATGTAGATTCACCAGTTTATTTTAGCACTAGTTTCCGGACACCACATATAAGATGTATGTTCGAAAAAAAAATTATATTCAGTCCTTATCTTTCTACCCTATCATTAACATGTCACGTTTATTGTTTCTAGAAAGATTTTTTTTTTTTTAATACAAAAAGTTTTTTTTTTATGTGAACAAGCGACTTCGTATGCACATTGTAGGCGGGCGGACACCATAAAAAATATTGTCCCGTCATAGTATTATGTCATTATGTGTTATGAGATCCATGCACCTACCCAGACTTGAACACACGACAAATTTGTTTCTCCGTCTGTCAATCCTAGCCACTTCCTTGGTTTCGGTAAACGCCGCGTAGATTTCTACACGAACAGATGTTTACTTTTTGACTATCACAAAATATATCTCAGATGCAAATAAAACACCGAGATAATAAGAAGGAATGTACACCTGCATCGCTTGCGAAGCCCGATTGTCCGAAGATCGTAAATGGCGTAGTTAGTCGTGCGGTCTTTAAAAAGGGTCCAGCTAGCGCCAGCAACAGCGTCATAAGCCCTTGTTACCAGGCCCGCGCTTTTTATAAATCAATCAATCTCCCCGAGCGATGTTTTAATTTACTGAATTCAAAAATCCTTTTATCATCCGTCTCTTTTGGACCTCGTGCTTTATACATTGAAACTTCGAGATGCACGATTTAGGCACATTTCTTTTGATTTGCTAATAAAATTTTCTGTATTTTGTACGTGTTGGTTTTACAATTAAATTGATTGTTTTTCTGCCGTTCTCTAAAATTATAAAAGTATACGCACGAAAAATAATTTATACAGATTAATATATTTTTTGTACATTCGCGAACCAATAATTTATCTCAATATTAAAAAGCATAACGCGTTAAAACGGGTTTATTTGACAATATTGAAAATAACGCCATCTATCGGTGAAAAGTTTCTAAATATATTTTAAGAATGCCCTTAAGACGGGAGAATCTATCAAACGGAACGCCCGTTTCTGCACAGAGTCTGCACAGAATCGAGGAATACACTTCTTGCTTCATCCACATTCAAACGTCAAATCTCGTAGTGCTTTAACCAATTAGTTGCCGGCAACGGGCAAAAAGCTAGTATTAATTAATTTCCAAATATCGGCATCTAATTTCTTTCCATATTATCGACGGCTACCTTTTTTCATAGAAATAGCTTTTTAATAACTTTTGGAGATTATACCCATCAATGTAATATAATATATCATTGAAAAAGAAGATAAAATACTAATAGATCTACACAAACGAAACATGAAATAGAAGAAGACACACAAAAATAAAACTTGGTAAATAAACATAATAAAAGACCGAGTTGGTTAGGGCGCTTGTCCTAGTTGGGACTTGCGACCGTTACCTTTTTATGATCTTCTTCAATGATATAATTACTATCTGCGGTTATGCCTCGAAAACAGAAAAATTACACGAATGATTCTAAGTCAATTGAAACTCATTAAGAGGACAGATTATTATAACGCACCCAGAGTTATCTCTTTCGCTTCTGCTCAGTGCCGCCAGCATGCAACAAAATGTTTAATCTCTGTGAGAATATAAGGGAGGAAATGTCACATTAATAGCAGCCTGCTCGCTGTCTGGCCTACTCCGCCAACAAACATAGGGGCCGCTACGGAACCTTATTATCGCTCCTCCATAAACTTCATCATTTGGTAATACTGTCACTTGAATTACCTCCCCCGTAGTAAATGGAAGGGTTGCCGGAATTCATACAATTCCGCCGGACGAAATTACCACAAGTAAGAAAATAAAGGCACTTATGGACATATAATATCGGACAGAAGGTTATCCTAACTCATTGGTAAAAGGTAAAGGACAAAGCGCACGAATATTTATATAATTTTTTTACGTAGGTATTATTTTAACGGAATATTTTTCTTTGTGAAGTCGATTTTTTTTCTTTGTGAAGAGCTAAACTTAAAACTCACCTTTTTAGACAGTCGTACCCATAAAGCCAAAAACAAAAACCTGTACTTTCACCTTCTCAGCCCGCGACATAGTAAATAACTAATTGCATAAAAATGTTAACAAATTATTAATGGTGAGTTATTTGTACATCTAATTTCATTCAAATGCTCCAGTCCTAATGAGTCCTAAATTCTCAAATCTTTCGAAATAACTTCAATTTATTAACTCCATTTTTGGCTGTAATCTCCTTATAAATGTAATATGAAAAATGATGGTGCAGCAAATGTAAAGTTATACAATGTCCAGTGTTTTAATATAGTGTCCTCCGCGTGCAAAGTCGTATCTCCTCCAAGCATAAACTTTATAATTAAAGTGTGTTTATCGGAAGTGACCTGCCAGGTAAGTATGTTTTCTGTATCTATTTGTAAATAATAGTTCTAGGTAGAGCCTAAGAAGTCATAATAAAATGTACAGCGCCCTTGAGGTGATTTCTCACAAAAACGGCGCTCTACAAATTATCCAATAATTATTATTATTATGATTGTTAAATAATAATTGTTATAAAACGTTTGGAAGCTTTGCTGGTTTTAAACTGCGCTTGTAGATAATAATTTTAGACTTTAGTATGAATTTCATGGAAATTAAATTATTATAGTTAAGAATAGACATTTTCCTAACTACCCGTAAAGAATTCAATGGAAAACCATTTGGTGCTTGTGTTACAAATTTATGAAGTGGGGTTTATCCCAGTTTTTGACTGCGTACCATTTCATTTCAGCCACACAGAGAAAAATGTTATTCTAAAATACGATAATTTTATTCGTAAAACGGTTAAAAACGGGACTGAAGTTCTTAATAATAATTTATTGGTACGCGTACGATATTTGTTCTAATAATTAATAATAATAATTTATTCGTACATTTTCCCGTCAATAAACATTGAATCTCTGTTAATTTGTTCGTAAGAACTTCAGTCCCGTTTTTAACCGTTTTACGAATAAAATGATCGTATTTTAGATTAACATTTTTCTCCGGGCACTGTACATATTATAATCTACGTGCAGTTTGAAGTATAATAAATTGAATGAAAGCTGATGTAGTCACAGTCAGTTTACGTTAGACCAAGGTCGGCTACTGTACAAGTGTTGGATTTTGATGTGCCACGTAAGTCTTGCAAATGGCAGCGATTGTTATGTTGTTTATACTCGTTGTTATTGCTGATTTGTGTATTTTTTTTTACTTTATATGAATACCACATAAAAAAGTGTCGGTGAGACAGGACAATGAACTGAATGAACCAATACATTATTCTAGAGATAGATGGGAATTCTATCTTCGCAGAACAATGTCTGATTACAATATCTTTATAATTACAACACGGCGCCGATCGTATTGTCCGCATGTAAACGCGCACGGACAAGACAGTAGGCAGTCGATCCATGCGTGCGTATCTGGATTTCGTTCGTAACACGCGGCGTGTTACGCTTCGCGCCGCTTGCGGTTGTTTCCTTCCTTTCCAATAATTCGTGGTTCGGTTCGTAAATGTATATGCAGACTTGTATCCATTGTTTAAAGCCGTGTTGTTGTATTGTCACATTGTCGTGTCCTGCGTGGTTCAGACTGTTCACGGAGCTCGGACAATATAATATTGTATTGTCTTCTATATTGTCCTCGCGTGAACTAAGCATATTAACTGGTTTAAAAGTTCTTATTTAAAAAATATATATTTATAACATTTACAGTGCTACACGTACGAGTTGACGAAAAAGGAGGTCGCTGTCGTCTATGACATAAATATAGTAGATGTGGTTGCCAGATTAAAATATACGGTAGTTCTTGTTTTCGCCACCGCCAACTTACAAGTGCAGTAATGTAGTTGTAAAACGTTTCTAAAAAAAAAAACGCCTCAATAGCAATCCATTTCGACGGTCCCGAAGAACTATATCGGATGTACCATTTTGCAGTTTTGCAGCAGATCTGTTAGTTTCGTTTCTGAAATTTTACTGTTTTTAAGATCAAGAAATAAAGCGTTGATATGATATTTGGCATTTCATTAAAAATTCCACAAATACAGATTTTAAATCAACAAAATAAGTTAATAAAAAAACCAAACTGAACAATTTTCAATTTTTAGCAGATCAGACATTTTTCTTCTTTCGATTTTATCGACATATTCATAGATTAGGTACCTAACTACCATAGAATCATCGTCATTCAAATTGTTAAAACATTGGCGTCTGCAATCAACAATTTTTTACTCGATAATAAAATTATTTTTATTCAACGATATGAATTCAATGAACGAGATTAATCTCAAATAACACAATAAAACTTAATCGAAATTGGGTCAAAAGGGGCGTCTTTAACTGCACATTATCTGCATGTTTAATGCTCGGCCAATTTATTCGCAAACTGTGCACAGTCCAAACCCTTTCTCAACTAGTGCCGTTACTGAAAACTTAGAAAATATATTCGAGAGCAAAAACTATTTCTTTTGTATTGAGGTTGTGCAGAAATGCCTTTCGATATACTATTCCCTTTACGATAATGCGCATAATCTTCACTTGAGAAAAAAACGATAAGCGATTATTAAAATTTTAGCTCATCAATTGAAATTGACATGTTGCGTGCATAGAGATATACTTAGAGGCGCTATGTCATACATATTTCCCCAAAATTCGTGTTCAACAAATCCCGAAGAGGTGTAAATAAACCACTCGTTCTAACTGAAGCCACCACATCGAAAGGCTCGGCCGTCGGACCCCCCGCGTCCTTTTAGTCAAGCAATTGCTTGATCCTTTTCCACATTATTTTGGCATGTCACCCGTCAGCTGCGGTCGACGGTTTAAATCTACTAAAGTGGTGAAATAGAGACTTGGTTGCCTGAACTCCGATGAACATTTTTTTCCGCTTATGTCTAATCTAAATATATATCAATGGTTGCGTGCTATTTTTCAAATAATAATATATTTACGTTACGTTCCAGGGCGGTACATTTTCAGCGAGAAAAGCCGTACGACAAAACTGACATAGTCCCATTACAATATTAGTGTGACTGGTGACTAATAGTCCCAGGTTATACGGTCGATCGGTATGGATTTTATCGAAAATGTCGGTAACTTGTCATCGTTCCCGTACATGCGATAGCTAACGAAAAAAAACACAGTTCACAACGACTAAGTATTCTTAATTTAACTGTTGTTTCTTCGTTGGTGATCTGCAGTCGTGCTCGGGAACGATAACATGTTGCGGACATTATTGATAAATCCTACATCGATCAACCGTGCTAGGTGCCCATCCACTATTATGCGTGACGTCATCGATTTAGTATCTTCTGTCTATTTCATTTTTATACAAGACGTTTGAGAAGGAAGATTTTACGTCAATGACGTACGATCTCTTTCTGGAACCACTCTACGCTGGGCATGTTTGATTGCTTCTCTTTCGACTGATCGAACTCTGGAATGGTTTTTTTTATGATTGTCGTTTTTGTAAGTACTGATTGAACACAATATGTACTAAATACTAAATACGAGTTTTAAGATGTTAGTTTTTGAAAATGGTTTGTGATAGTTTTAATAGCAATAGTCCTTATACTATTCACGTTTTGCATCAGTGAAAAAATCCAGAAAATTTATTGTGGCTAATTAGTAAGACGTAAAAATAAACTATTTGACAAGATAAACACAGAAAATAAAGAAAAAACACAGTACAAGCAACGAAAATGTAATCCTAAAATAAGATCAATGTATGTAATGTAAATTTATTATCGATATATTTTTTAAACAATGTGAAAATTCGGTAAATCCCATGCCTTATAATTAATGTTCATAGAATGAACATCGGGTTCGAGAGGGTAAAATTTAATTGCATTTTATGGACATTGACGGTAAAGTTTCGATTCTTAATATAACGTCTGTTTGCGACAAAAATAATTGCAGTTGTAGTGACACGGTGCACGATGCGGTTCCTGGCTTTTGTGGTCCTAGTAGCGGTGGTTGGGTCGGCAAAAGCTTCTGAGGAGACAACTCCTGGCGCCGAGGTCTCCTCCACCACCAAGAATTATACCATTTCCGGAGATAATGGTAAGGTAAGTGTAAATTTTTTTAACATTTTTATATCGTATTTTATATAATAGTTTTAATTTTTTTTTTTAATTTCGTCAACTGAGATAATACGACAGAAATGTATTGTGAAGAAACTCATTTTCCTTTTCCTTGCTTTATACTGATATATTGTGAGTTCGAAATTCCTCTTCGAACAAATGATTATTTTTTTTTACATGAGCTCCACACAGGAGGCCCTGAGGAAAATAATTTCCCTTAGGACCTACGTCATTTTGGGAATGCTGTGTGGAGGGTATTTTAAGGAAACGAAGGAGAGGAAGTTCTGGGAAGGAAAATGGTATGAGGGTTGGGTAGGAATTTGAGGTTCAGTATGCCTAGATCATCCATCGCCGAGACCTAGACAAACCTCACCCCATGAACCCGGGCACCCCTGCTAAGTCACAAAACGTAGCTAACCACTTGGGGTGACCTATGGCAGAGGTGTTGGTTATCCAGTAAATGGTTCTCGGGGCGGCTGTACCCATTCCCGCCTCCCAAATTGGCTTGTCTAAGGCCTAGGAGTCGAAAGGTTTGACGAAATTTTGCGGAAATCCGTTTTCTTTAAAATCGTTGTTGTACACCCTTAAAAGTATCCTGGACACCATCATTATCATTCGTCAATAGGGATGGTTAAAATAGTGAATAATTTAATTTAATTTTTCTTTATTATTGAAGAAGAAGATAACAATAATATTCTAAATTTTTAAATATGATAATGAACAAGACACAGAAAAATAATAAAAGAAACGGTCGCAACTGGGACTCGAACCCAGAACCTTACGTCTTACCGGGACATACACCTCTACCAATTGGGCTACTGCGATCTATTATGAGACTGTCGTAATTGTCAACTTCATATTTCAAATTTCAGAATTAACAATATTATCTTCGACTAATGTTTTTTTCCATATTATTGGCAGCTACCTTTATTATTGGAAACAAGTATTCGAAGAATGTATTTGTTACATAGATAGTGTCTCGGATAAATATATCCGATTTTATTTTTATGGAACACCTGTTGACTTTTTTTATAAAAAAAAATATATATATATATATAATTTTTCTTTATTCATTGCTTTATAGTTACATAATTTGAGGATTTTTCAACCACCATGCTAGGCACATGCCCGTGTCGTGGTGTTAATGTGATCGACTATTTCAAATTGATCTTTTTCTGAGGCAATTGAGACTTCCCATTGACGCAGACAGTGTACTTTGAGTGCATAGACGCCATAGAAAAGCGCCATTGAAGCAGCGGAATGATGGATACGCTATGGAGGTCGCCTCTATATCTTTTTAAAGTAAAATTCTTTTGCAAATATTCTTTAAAATTAGCATACATAAGATAAGTAAGCACGTCTGCAGACTAAAAAACAAATATCCCATAAAGATAACTGCAATTTATTATTTATTAAACATTTTGATTAATTTATAATATAATCATTTGACCTTGGCCTTAAGAATAAACGAAGTAGTTATTGGGTCAGCAGTCTTAAAAATGTCAACACGTTGTATCTTATAATTTATTATGTTGCCTCAATCATAAATGCAATAATTGAATATTTATCTTGTTATCTTACACCACGCTAATAACCATCATAAATATTTATTAAATTTGCTAATAGATTTAAAATTTTTTTTATTTTTTTTACTTATGTTAACCACCTGTCGGTTTCAAGTATTTTTTTCGAGTGTAACATGCCACTGGTACAAATCTAGGTTATTTGCAATAAAAATGGTATTTTTATGGGTTTAACGGATCATAAAAATATTTGACGGCCGGCGAAGTCCAGGGGCAAGGCTTTGGACTCCCATTCCGAAGGTCGCGGGTTTGAACCCGGCGTGCGGAAATACATTTTATTTGATTTATTTTTGTAATTAATTAAAAATAATATAATACTATATTTGCTGCACATTCCAGAGTGGAAGACACTCTCAGTATTGCCCTGATGTAAGTCCACCATTCAGAATTGAAACGTTGCTTGAAATGGCTTTAGCCGTGTTTAGTGACTAGATCTGAATAGCCAGGCACTTTCCCACCTTTACCTTCCCCACCTCCTTCCCTTCCCCAGCAACATACCCCAATTGGGGATGCCAGTCTCAGTGCCTCCACACAGGAGCAGCTGGGACTCTTGTGACGTGAAACCATAAAAAAGGACATGTAGGTCAGATGCGATAGTAATTTCAGAATCAGATTCCAGCACCAAATACTTCCCAATCTTCATCTATACCGTCTCCTTCCCTTCCGTCCCGTGCGATTCTCGTTAATGGGTGCGATAGCTTCGATGGCCCTGGGCGCTGGACAGTGAAACTTTTTTGTAATATATTACATCTATAATATAAAAAGTTATGTTTGTTTGTTTTACCGTTCATTCGATTGCGATGAAACTTTGGGAATATGATGTGCACATACCCGGGATGGTTGAGCTCTGGCGTTTGAAATTATTTCCTATACTATTCATACGATTGCAAACTTTCATCCGATTGCTATTAAACTTTTTTTGATTTGTTGTGAACGTGCCCATGAATACTTTTATATCTATACTGGTGAGTTCTGGCATTATGAAATTTGCATAAAAAAATTAAATAGGTCACGCGAGTTGTTGGAAAAATGGGTCTATTTTATGGAGTTAGACGGCAGGGAAAACAGGCTGGAGGGAGTGGTATGTGGAAGAGTCAGTTGGGGAATTAAGGAGGGGGGCTTCGTGGGAGGGGGAACGAGGAAGAGGGGAAGGTGAAGAAGGTTGAAGCGGAATGGGTGGGGGGGGGGGGTTCGCGAGTAAAGGGAGAGCGTTAGAGGGGAGGGGGAACGCGAGAAGGTGAAAAGGGAACGCAAGAGGGGAAGGGGACGCGGGAGGGGAAGAGGAAGAGGAGTCGGAAGGGAAACGGGGACGAATGGGAAATGACCCGAAGGGAGAAACAATTTATTTATTTTGGCATTGCAACGCATGCCGGCTAGTAATTAATAAAATTTCAATAAGGAGTTATTTACATATTTTTTAATTTTAAATTATTTTATTGATGGAGAAATATAAGGGGGGAATGTTCACATTGTTCACTAACTTAGCAGCGTTTTAACATAGTTTTCAGAAATTTTGAATTTATTTTTGTAATGAATAAAATCTTTATTTTATTTATTTGGCTTTCACCCATCAAGGGTGATCTTGCCCATATCTTAAAATTAGTTACATTACATTAGTTACAAATAAAATGAGAGAAGACAAGGAAGTTGTACAGGTTCCCAAAAATATGAACCCGTACAACTGTACACAACAACATAACAAGAACAAATGCATACAGATTTGACAAATATAGAATAATATAGAAAAATAGTGAAGACAGTTATATAAGCCAGATGGTTATACAGGTTGCCGTAAAATACAGAGTTGGTATTAAGAGTGATCATAACATTGTAGAGACGGAACCTGTACAACTGTACACAACAACATAACAAGGACAGATGCATACAAATTTGACAAATATAGAAAAATAGTGAAGAAGGATAAGTAGTCAGATGGATGGATAGGTTGTCGAAAAATACAGAGTTGGCATTAAGAGAGATCATAACATTGCAGAGACGGAAGTTGTACAGGTTCCCAAAAATAGGAACTTGTACAACTGTACACAAAAACATAACAAGAACAGATACATACATCTTTAACCGATATAGAAAAGAAGAGACGATTATACTAGTAGTCTGATGGTTTATACAGGTTGTCGTAAAATACAGAGTGGGTTTTAATATTTTGTCACTAAGTGACAAAATTGTAGAAGAGGAAGTTGTACAGGTTCCAAAAAATAGGAACCTGCACAACTGTACACAATAACACTACAAGAACACATGCATACAAATGGAATTGAACGTAATGTGATTGATGGTTAAATGTTCAAGCCATTTTTATAAATAAATTTTGCTTACAAATAGTGAATTTCAAGAGTTTTAAGACTAAGAAGGCAGGGCACACTGATAGGGAATGTTTAAAGTTTGGAAATTGATCATTGATAGGACACTCAAAAAAATTATGATCTAGGGTATCCTCTGACCCAAAATCACAGTAAGGAGAACTGACTATGTGGAACTTGGCGAGATGGCTAAGACAACAAGTGTGACCTAGACGCATTCGGGTTATGGAGGAAATATATTTTTTAGGCATGGAAGTATATTTGTGAAACCAGGGCTTGATAGGAATAGAAGGCTGAATTAATGAGTGCTGGTGATCTTTTATTAGAGAGGATGTTTTCCACTCAGAGGACCATTGTCGATGGTACTTAGTTTTTAGAATAGGGAAATAGTCTCTAATCGGAATAATGATACTACTTAATGGACCATCGACAGTGGATTCTAAGCAATAGAATCTGCCATATCATTTCCAACAATACCAAGGTGTCCCGGAATCCAGGCTAAGACCACTGACACATGAGCCAGCGATATGGAATGCAGAAGCTCTCTGATAGAGCAGATAAGAGAGAGTAGCTACTGGAAATAAGAGGGGATGCGCGTATTTTTTGAAGTGAGCTATGTGAGTCTGAAAGTATGGGCATTTCTAATATTGCGAGATTTGAACGAGTTGTAAAGCTTCTATTTTATTTATTTATTTTATTTTATTTTGCAGAAACAAACAGTACATAATTACATTTAAGAAAATAGTTACAAAGTTATAGAAAATAATACAATAATAGGTACCAATGACATGTAGCTGTTATATTTTTTTTAATTTTTTTTTATAGTGAATACCTCACAAGAGTCCCAACTGCTCCCGTCTGGAGCCAGTGAGACTATGGCATCCCCAATTGGGGTATGTTGTGAGGCTGAAGGAAAGTGGGGAAGGGAAGGAGATGGAGAAGAGGAGGGTAGGAAAGTACCTGGCTATTCAGATCTAGTCACTAAACACGGCTAAAGCCATTATTAAGCAACGTCTCAATTTTGAATGGTGGTCTTACACCAGGGCGATACTGACAGTATCTTCCACTCTTATATATGTTATATATATATATATATAGAATTATATATTATACATTATACCTAAATTAAGTTAGTATATTATGGATGGAGAGAGGGAATAGTGTTTGTGTGTGTGTGTGTGCGTGTGGATAATAGCTATGCATTCAGCAGAAAAAATGGAATGGAATCTTTGGGAAGTTTGTGTGGGAAACACAATTTCCTGTGAGGTACATAGACACTGGCCCCGCAATGGGAGTCCAGACTGAGTTTGGAACCGTCCGTGAAATTTTTTTATATAATTTGGCCAGTTATTTTCAATAATTTTGTCGAATTCTGCATTATGTGATTGAGCTGAGTTTTTGAGAGAAAAGTATTTTTGTGCGAAAAATAACAATGGAATTTCGAACGCACAATCGAAAACCTAAATTAGTGCACTTTACCCTCGGACGCCTTGTTGGTATATGACATGATAAGTGATGTATTGGTTTTCAATCATCTTGTTAATCTTTTTCTAATTTGTGGCTTTATGGCGGGCGGGTGGAGTGAAATTGATTTGTATACAAATCTATAGTTTTAATCCAAGGTTTATTTTGACCTTCAAAATTAGAGGATGGACACTTTCTACCAAATCTAATATTATCTGTCTAATATTAGATCACACCCATAGTAAAATCGCATACATGTGAGTGTACACACAACCCTTCACAGTCCTGCAAATGTGGAACCGTTGAACTAGTACAAACGTATACATCTGGTGATAACTGTAACACGCATATGAAATGGTATACTCACTTAATCAACATCTGCAAACGCCTACGATATATTGCGGGTTAATTTACAAAATTAAATATTTTATGCCTATTAAGTACGTTAAAAATAATCTACTTGTCACTAGCGGAATTTACTCTCAGATACGGAATAACGTCTTGGGGAAACTCGTGCAAGAAAAATGTAGGTTATATTCAAACATTCCAAAGCTCCATGACTAAGCTTTTGGTAAGCAAAAGTATTTATGCGCAAAGAAGAGAGATAATATTATTATATGAGTCACTTAACATATTACCTGTTCGAGGGATATTATGGTTTAAAATTGATCATGCACAAGACACAAGATTTAGTAAAAATGATGGTGTGTCCATTCCGAAAATTATAAATAATTAAGGTCAAAGGGCTTTCTCTTATCTTGTGCCGACCATTTTTGTAAGATGCCAATGCACATAAAAACCAATCTAATTGCACCACCGATCCAAAAAATTAAATTAAAAAATGTTAATAAATCAAGATTTTTGTTGTCACTTAAAAAATATTCTTCGGTATTTTCGTTCTATATTGTGGTTTCTTGTTGTGTGGGCTCTAGTACAGGGTGGGGCAAAAGGTATGCCCGGGTTTTAAAAATCCTTTGCACGGCCGGTAGAGGGTAGGGCTTTGGGCGGGGTCTCATTGTGTGTTCATGGTCCATCATGGTTTAGACCGGAGAGCATCGTGGCTTCGCTGCCGCAACATTTTTACAAAACGGCCGTTCCGTCATCGCGACGCAGAGAGCCATGATGCGCTTGCGTTTCAACATTCCAAGCAACGTTTCGGTCCCTGATGGAAAGACAATCAGACGTTGAGTTCGTGCTTTGGAAGAAGCATCAACACATCAATGCCTTGTGGTGTTGTAAGACCCAGAACTGCAACAACACCCGAAAATGTGGCGTTGGTGCGGGCAGCGGTCGAACGATCGCCCAGGCGCTCTGCTCGGAGGGACGCAGTTGCATTGGGAATGTCTAATCGTTGTGTAAGGAGGATTTTGCATAATGATTTGTCGTTCCACACCCCTGGATGGCAAAATTGAGACACATGTTCCCGGCTCATCTCGTCTCTCTGAGAGGTGACGTTGGGTGGCCCGCACGTTCACCTGATTTGAGCATGAGTGACTTTTTTCTGTGGAGAAACATTTTCCTTTTTCCTCAAGGAAAAGGTTTTCAAGCACCGCCCCCATACCATGCAAGAACTAAAGACCAGAATTATCGAGAAGGTGAACGCCATCCCGCTTGAGATGTGCCAAGAAGCTTCAGAAATTGACTACAACATTGGATCGCTGCTGAGGGCTGCCATCTTGCAGAAATCATTTTCAAAACTACATGAAAAAACTGTTTGAACTAACGAACCTAATAAAAAAATTCATGTCTATAGGCTCAGTAGTTTTTTGTTTAATTGCTCCCCCAAGCCCGGGCATACCTTTGGCCACATCCTGTAATTTATTAATATTATTAAATTTACCTGCTACATTAATAAGGTAAAATACCTGCATAATTAAAATATAGCTAAAACAAGTAAATAATACGCATCACAATTTTATTATGAATAAAAACCAATTGCACTTTTAAGGTATGAGTCCATAGGTCCGCATCGTATGAATCAGACGGATCGCATCAAACGGATTTATTAGGCGTAGTGCATCCACTGGATCGGATTGCCGGCGCTACGCTCATTTGCAATCGGATATCCTTAGCGAGCGGATGAGTCATCAGAATAGTACCCCTCCGAACAGAATTTGCGTCAACATGGCATTACCGATGGTCAAATGCGTGCGGTCCGTCCGGTGAGGATCAGTGGACGCACGTGTAAGACTTACATACAAATATATATATATTTTTTTGTTAATTTATTAAGTTAAAAGAAATTAACATTTCACTTTCTTAACTTAAGTAGGTATAAAGTAATAAAATTAATTTTGTTCTTTTAACTTAAGGCGAAATAGTTTTCTTTTAAATATATTTACACTTTTGTCCGTTTTTTGGGTGTCTGGAAGGAGATTATAAATTTGAACACCCTCGTAGCCAATGCTTCTCTTGCCACTTTCAGTTTTAACAGCATTTGTGTACAGTTTATTATGTTGTCTAGTATAATGCTTGTGTATTTGTGACGTTTTTATAAATATTGTGTTTGTGTGTATAAGTCCATTTTGTATTTTGTAGGCAAGTGTTATATTCGTACAAAGTTCTTATTTTCAGAAGGTTCAAATCCTGGTATAGTTTTTTTGTGGGAGTATCAGGGTTATAATTGAATTTTTTTAATGACTTTGTTCTGTATTATTAAGTCGTTTAAGTATGTAATGTATGTGTTTTCCATATATCTATTAAATAATTTTTTTAATTCTAAAAGTGATGCGATCCATTCGATGCGTACTATGCGGACCTGTGGACGCTCACCTTTGAGCCACTATTACAATAAGAAACCCCATAACCAAACATAGTAAGATATAATTAATTAATTAGTCTGTGATCTTGAATAATAGTGAAGTTAGTTTTGGAGAGAGCCCAAACTTGTGTAGTTTGAAAAGAAAATCCCAGTAAGATCCCAGAATCTCATTGGTAGAATTACTGGGGCTACCTCCACCGTAATTAGTTGGTACATAGTAAATGGCAGTCGAGAAAGTATAAGAGTGTTAATATGTTTCCTGAGCAGTGTAATTACGACTAATTTATTATGCGTTAACGAAAATTTATTCCTTCTTAATTTAAAAGGTGGCCCAGCGGGTAGTGGGTGGTCATGGAATACCTCTCTTTATAAATGATTAAGCAAGTAATTGCTGCCATTCGTTCCCAGAGGGACGACCTTTTACCTTACAACAATGTCCCTTTGCATTAGATTTATGCTTAAGGGTTGCTGAATGGTTTCACAGCCTTTGGTGGCTACTTTTGTCCATTTAAATGTCCTTATTCATTTTAAATGCGAATATAAGAATTGTTAAATTGTAGATTAGGGAATGTGCGGCCGGGGATATTATTTCAAATAGGTCGAAAGGTTTTAAAAGATGAATGTATGGGGTCAAAGGGGTTATTAAACATTATGTAGGTTTGATAGTCACAATGGAAGGTGCATTTTTATAGACATTTTAAAATTTTAAAATCTGTAAAAAGTTTTCACCATGTCTACATTTATGGTTTTATACGGCTAGCTTTTCCTGGAAATGTCCTTTTTTATGTGAATAACAAACAAGAGTTTCTGAGAGCCTTGAGAGCTAATGAGACTATGGTGTCTCCAATTGAGATATTATGTTATGAGGCTGATGGTAAGGGGGAAGATAATGAATTGGAAAAGAGGAAGCTGGAGAAGTACCTGGCTATTCAGATCTTGTTACCAAACATGGCTAAAGCCATTTCAATCAAAGTTTCAATTATTGATGGTAGTCTTACACCAGGGCGATACTGAGAGTACCTTTCACTCTGGAACGTGTCGCAAACATACTTTATATTATTTTATACGATTCAATTCTGAAAAACAAATCAATCAAATAAAATTTATCTGCGCACGCCGGGATTGGAACCCATGGATACCGTCATTTTATTTATTCATCATATTTTTTCAAATTGAGAAAATTACTATAAAAACAATTCGATTGAAACCAATTATTTTTTGTATTACTTATATTAGACAAAAAAAATAATTATTAACGATTCATTTTTTTTTTGCCGAGATAGTAATTTTTTGAAACCAAGTTTTAGTCTAAGTAGGTAAATACGTATCTCTAAGTAAGTACCTGTGTATAAATGTACTACTCAATCGTTCACAGGTGGTATAAATTTCTCGGTTTTGTTCTTCGTAAAAGTAAAGTACCTATTTGGTAACCCGGGTACAACAGTAATGCTATATTTTGGATTAGTTAGAACTACACGAGAATATGCTTCGCCAATTTGGAACCCATAGTATAAAGTGTACATTGATAGCATAGAACATAATATAAAAAAAAATTATAAAATATCTTACCTTCAAATTCAACAATAACTTCGAATATACCCACATTTTAAACATTGCAACAAATGCGGCAGTAACTGATTTAACATTTATGCATAGAATTTTAAATAATAAAATCGACTGTACCGAACTTCTATCCTTAATAAATTTCAATATTTAAGACGTACACGCCGTACAGCACTATTCCATACGCTTAATTACAAAACAAATGCAGCAACTAATTCGCCAATTAACCGTGCTCTTCATACATTCAATAATATTTGCCTAATCTCTAACATTGACATTTTCTCGGATTTTCTGCCCAAATTTAGAAGGAGCATCATGTCAATGATGTAAACTGGTTAATGTGACTACATATTATCTCTTCACAGATCACCACTTCTCACGCCCATAAACATACTCACACATACACAGATACACATGCCTAGACACTACGCACATCACCCGGCAGGTAATTACTTAATATACATACCATAAATTAGACATTACAAAAAAACATATCATTGAAATATTACTTAATATCTGTACATTTATTATATCACCGTACAATGTTTCTATAACATAAAATATATATAATTGCCTCCAACTTCAAACATAATTTTTTTCATTATTACCACTTTTCTTTTAACATTAAAGACAATGCACCGATAAGCATCTTTAATGGTTGCATATGAATGTTTTTATTACTCAGAGGTCGTTTGAATTATGTAGAGATGATAATTCTGGGAGAAATTATTGGCATAGGTACATTTATAGTCCTGACTTGAAAAGTAAACTATTTTCAATGCCTAAGAGAATCTCTCAAACTTGTGTGGTTGGTTCTTGATAATAAATACAACCATTGATGAATTTGACCACAATCTGAAACCAAGTTTAAGGGGGACCATTCAAATTTCAAACGTTAAAAATAGTGCTGTCACCGATTCGAAGGAATTCAAAGGATGACGAGAATTTTAAGCAACCCAACGTTAGATACTCAACAGGGGTTAAACCAAAAAGCAAATAAATGTAAGTTTTTGAAATTCGAGCCTTTTTTATTAATTTACTGATTGGCGAATAAGAAAAATGTTTTGAATTTAGGTTATATTTAACTGTACATGTTTTTTAACATTAACCTCATACAGGAGGCCATGAGGAAAATTTAGGGCCTTTGTCGTATTTGGGGATGTTATGTGGAGGGTCTTTTTAAAGAAAGAAAGGAGAGGATGTTCGGGTTAGTAAAAAGGTATAAGAGGTGAGTAGGAATCTAGGGGTCAGTGTATTCTTTTTTATTGGACGTATGAATCCATCCCTCCCGCTGCGGTGCAAGACGAAGTGTAGACAGAGACCAGCTGAAGAGGTCAAAAGTTCTCCCTAAACTGGCCTCTCCCGATCCTACCCGATCTCACCCGATGCATGCGGGCACCCTTGCTAAGTCACTAAACGTAGCGAACCTCTTGAGTCGACCTGTGGGAATGACTTTGGTTATCCAATATATCCATCTTTCAAATTGAATAAAATAAAGGAAACTTATCAAAAGCCAACCATATTTTTCAAATCAGTTCGAGCGTGTTCGCACAAGCGCGTTCCCTAAGGCCCTACGCAGCGCCATAAGAAAGCTTAAGTAATCTAAATTTACCTGTGGTTTAGCTTAGGAATTTAATTAGGCTTAAAAACTGTGTTTAAAACTCAAGGTAGTTGATAAAATGAGTCTCAAAGACGACAGTGAATAGAAAACTTAGTAGGTAAATATATCTATCCACAAATTAAATTCCTGACACTGTTTGACTTTTCATGATTTAACCTTTGTCCGGCGGCATAGGTACAATTATTGTAACTTTACCGTTTTTATTGCAATACCTTTTCTATAAATCCAAGATACTTTAAATTCAATATCAACTATACATTTTTGGGTGAGCTTTGTATGTGTAGAACAAAACTAATGTTTTTGAGATAGGGGGTTGAATTGATTTTACACCCATGAGCGACGGCGAAGGTACAATCGTACCTTAATGTATTTTGTATGGAAATTACTTAGTATCTAAAAAGTTATACGATTGGTAATATTTTTTTAAGTGACAGCGCCCTGTCCATCTGCAAAGACAGGGGAACTATGTCACCATCCGGTTGGACTGCGTTGTGAGGCGGGTTAAGGTAAGTGCTATAGGAAGGGATGTATTAATGCGGGCCTTGAAGGGTCCCGGATTATATGAAGAAGGTAAAACTGAACAAGAAAGTGAGAATAAAATATTTTATTTGCAAAAGACGTGTTTTTTTTTTTGAAAAGTTGGTAATTGAAGTAGACAGGGCATAATTGTTTGGCACATTGCAAGCATATTTGTTTTTTACACAAATTACATTCGTAATTAGATTTGCGATTTAACGTAGGAGGACAACTAGCACAGGTTTTCCGTGTTTTTGATCTGACATTAGAGTTTTGTGATTCAGGTGGCAAATTAGAACCATGAAAAAATACTTTAAAAAGTTACGTAAGTGGTGACATAGGCTCTGAGATACCACTGCCGAACTTTACATCGATGAAACTTACCGATTTGGGACTGTGCGATGCAACTATCCTTCTCTACGACGTGGTCTTATCACTTTCCCAACGACCGTATAAGGAAAATGATTGTTACCTCCTTCGTCGTATGAGTCAAGAAATTATTATTTTTAATGAAATGAAATTACATTTAATCATTATGAAAGTTATTGCCGAATATAAAGAGACACACAAAACTATAAAGTTTAGAATAAAATTTATACGCGCGTGAGAAATAGGTAATGAATCATTGATACAAAATGTATAAAGGTACGCTTGTACCAGTACCTGCGTTATCTGTTACAACTGAAAAATTATGCCGTCAAGCGAAGGTTAAGTAAGGTTGAGCTTTTGCTTTTGAGTGCCGTCCCGATCCAAAGGATTTAAAATTAGCTTAAATATGACCTTTTTTGTTGAAAAATATTTTTTTTAATCTTTTAAACCACCTTGGTATAAAGAAGCCATAAACCATTTTTTTGGAGATAGAGGGAGAAAAATAAATCCATCATTCCAAGGTGCGTTCATGCTAGTCACTCCGTTTGGAACCTAAAATTAAATGTTTTTAATAGCTTTATATCCTCATATACCTACAGTTTTGTCTTTTTCATCCTTTCCAATCTCCTTTACAACTCGGGCTCCAGTATTCCACAAGTGTATAACGTTTATTACATCAAAAATGCATTTTTTTATGTGAATACCGCACCAAGTCCTAACTGCTCCTCTATGGAGCCAGGGAGACTATGGCATCCCCAAGTGAGATAATTTTGTTAGGCTGAGGCTATTGGGGAGGGGTAGGAGATGGGAATAGGAAGGTGGGGAAGTACCTGGCTTTTCAGACCTAGTCACCAAACACATATAAAGCCATTTCAAGCAACTTTTCAATTCTGAATGGTAGTCTTACACCAGGTCAATACTGAGAGTACCTTTAACTCTGGAACGTGTCACAAATATGTTTATCTTATTTTAAATGAATAAATTGTAAAATAACACAAATTAATCAAATAAATTTCATTTGCGATCGCCGGTATTTGAACCCGCGATCTCCGGACTGCTAGTATAGAAAGCCTTGCCTCTCAATCTGAAAGGCCGTGAAAAATGACAATGGGACCGCAAATTTTTTTTTCGAAAAATGTCGAACCCGTCTGATTGATGCGGTAAATTATAGGTAGGTAGTTAGCCGAATTAGACCTAGATGCATAGTGACGTAATTTTATATATCATTTTCATCAATGTCATATATCATTGAAGAAAAAGATAATAAAATTTCGTTTAGATTTATATATATATATTTTTTAATTAAATGAAACAATATAACTTAGTTACAACCACTGATTTATATAGTTAAACGCCGACCGGTTTCGGAACAACCGTTCCTTCTTCAGAAGAAGGAACCCTTCCTATAACTATAATTTTATTAACTATAATTTTATTTAAATATATATATTTAAAAGATAAAATTTCGTTTAGATTTATTAATATTATTTTCTTTTTCAATTATATTTTTCATTAAGGGGGTTTTACACCATCCTCTTCATAGCTTATCCACATGATAAAGTTTATAATTCGGTACTCGAACCTGCGAATAGTGTCTAAATATTGGATAAGTAGGCCGAGTTTTCTAACTATTTCGGTGTTTTATTTTTTATTTTTAGTCATATTAATTATAGTAAGGATAAGCTATTAGGAGGATGGTGAAAAACTCCCTAAGGGGGTATTTAACGACTTCATTGCTTATCCATAGGATAACGTGTATCTTCGATTGGAGATTTAAAGTTTATTTATTGTTTTAAGTTGGCGTTTACCATTCGGTATTCGAACCTACAAATAGTGGCTACATATCGGATAAGTTTGCCCAGTTTTAGTACTATTGCAAGTATTTTATTTTTATTAATATTCGTTATAGTATGGATAAGCTAAGAGGAGGATGGTGAAAAACCCCCTAATGGAAATAATCAAAAGTTATTAAAAATAGAGTTATTCTAATACAAATTAAATATTCATTTAGACTGTTAGAAAAAGGACAGTAAGTGTCCCATATAAATAAAATCGTTATTTTTATCCGAGACACTATCTAGGTTACAAACCAGTTATTTGAAAATTGTTGTTATCTATTGTTATCAACTTTAATTTGTAGAGTACCATTTAAATTTTTTATTGAAAAAAAATGTTGTTATAATTAAAGGTAGCTGCCAAAAACATCGGAAAAAAATTGTCGAAGATAATATTGTTAATTTTAATTTTGAAATAAGAGATTGACATAAATTACTTAAAAATAATAGTTAGTAATAATAGTCTAGTTAGTAGAGGCTTCCCGGTAAGACGAGAGATCCTGTTCGAGACCCACTTGCAACCTTACCTTTTTTATGTTTCCGTGTCTTGTTCTTTATACTAATACCTATGCATAATTTTTACTTTTAAAACCATGTGAATAAGTATACGTGCGTCGTCGAGGATTTTCATTAATATCGTTGCCTAAGATTAGAATGCTACTACAGTAATAACTTTAGTTAATGAAGGTAGTAATTATGAATTAATAATTAGTAATTAATTGTAATTAGTAATTATTAATAAATTAATGAATTTATGCCGCCGTTCTTGAAAAAAGTTGGTGGTGTAATGGTTAGCATTGTTGCCTTCCAAGCAGTTGATCGCGGTTTCATATAAGATTAGATTAAATATTTTTAGTTAGGCCCTTGGTACATAAAGATACTTACAAGCTACGTGATCGCAATACAACCACAAGCCGCCTGATAATATGTTACTATATGATGCTGGTTTCCGTACACGACGCTACCCGAATTATACTGAACTTGAAGTAAATACGATATTTCAAGTGACTAGCGATGAAGAAAATATTGTAATTCTTTATTATATGCTTAAAATCCGATCTAAAAGAATATTCTGGGTTCACCCATACAACGAAATAAACATTAATTATGGGGCATTCGTCGCCGCCAAGGAACTACAGCAGAGTGGTGTCAAAGATGTCCCCAGTTTCAAAGAAGCTAATTAAACCCTAGCTGCAATGGCGCTTTTGTATTGGAGTTGGTTAAAACGGGGTTTCTCTGAATCTGTCAATAGAAAACTTGGTGGTAAAAACGAAAATTGCTTGTCGATTACTGTTGCAGAAAACTAGATTTGGTAAAATCTCGTTTTTTTCTATTGAACATTGTTTTGGAATACTTCGATCAAAGTTTAAAATAAAGTCCGTTCGCTCAATTAAATAGATTAATTGATTATTACAAGAAATTAATATAAGTGTATTTTTTTTAAAAGAAATTAAATATCAATTTGGTAAGCGAGTATGGATACCGCAGCCCCGGGAACCATTTATTGGTTAACCAACACCTCTGCAATATTGTTGGTTATCCCAAATGGTTCGCTACGTTTGGTGACTAAGCAGGGGTGCCCGGGTTCATGAGGTGAGGTTTCGACGTTTGATGCGTCTGCCCACAAATTGCGTGGAAGGCCAGATCGAGAGAGATTGGTTGAGGGAGGACTTTTGACTTCTCCGGCTCTTTCAGAACATCGCCTTGCACCGTAGGGATCAGATTCCTACCCACACACCCCTCATACCTTCTTCCTTCCCAGAACATCCTCTCCTTCTATTCATAAAAAAGAACCCTCCACACAGCATTCCCAAAGATGACACCCTCCTGCGTGGAGAAGCTATTGTTAAAAAAACAATAAATGGTTTTTACTTGGAATTAATTATTTAGTAAAAGTAAATATTAATTAAGCCACACACGGAGAAAAATGAACTGTTAAAAACGGGACTGAAGTTCTTACGAACAAATTAACAGTGATTCAATGTTTATTGGCGGTAAAATACGTACGAAATTACGTATACCAACAAATTATTCTTAATGTTCCCGCCAATAAACATCGAAACCCTGTTAATTTGTTCGTAAGAACTTCAGTCCCATTTGTAACCGTTTTTACTATTAAAATGATCGTTTTTCTATTGAAATGTTCGTTTTTTCTATTAAAATGATAGTTTTTTTCAAATAACATTTTTCTCCGTGCATAAATAAATAAATTTGATTCATTAATTGATTAATAATAGCAAATACGAATTACGATTCATTATCTTCCACATATAAGATTAGATTAAAGATTTTTGATTAAAAAAAAAGCACTTGAAATAATTGTTTTTTTTTTTTAAGTTCTGCCAGCGTTCTAATTGCGCTACTCACCGTGTGATAATTTTTTGGCCTTCAAGATATTATAAAACTCTCCTACTGTTATAAATAATTAATATAATGTAGTGTAATATAATAGAGCAAATAACATTATTTTTTAACGGCATCAACAGTAGAATTATTTTAACTGTTTTTTTTCAATTCTTCGGTCCGGCCCTGCACCCCTGTACGCAATAGACAAGAAGAGTTCGAGTCGCGTGCGTTGAAAATTGTCCAAGAGATGGTGCTAGTTTATCGATTCTCTTTGCTCGCTTCTAATACAGCCCCTCCCACTAGAAAATGTAAGGCCTTGCTGCTGCTCAAAGAAGCGTGCGAACCCAAGGCAAAAGCGCAAAATTATCAAAAGTCTTGCTTTTACATCGCCACCTTGTTTGACTTGGTGCCATGTTTTTAGTGGCGCTTATTTGATCCTACTAGCATGGGAGGCCAAGTTAAGGCCGTTCCCAGAGCCAAGAGTATTTTGGTAGAGTCAGTTTAGTCTAATGGGCGCAGCTCAAATATAAAATATTGAATTATAATAATATTAAAATATGGCGACGATTTATTTAGGTCTAATAAACTAATAACATTTTGAACGGCACCTGTTTATGTGTAGCGGTGTTGGTATATTTTTTAGTTTGTATAACGTTTACAAAATATGCTAACTCATGATAAGATTAGATTAGATAGATAAAAATATAGTTTTTTTTATGTTTGATAAAATCAATAAAGCATGCTTACGATGAAACAATTATTGTTTTAATAATGAAACAGATTCCCCGAGATAAACCAGTCTGAAAAAATATTACGTTGTCTACCAAATCGCTATTACTAGTTGCACTTAAACTACATTTGATTGGATTAACTTAGAAAATAATTAAATTTAGTTGTCAGAGAATTATTGATTTGATGGTGTAACATATTGTTGTATAAGAATAATTTATTCATTTTAGATTATTTTTGACACAATTTTAGTCTAATGCTTTTTTGACATCTCTTAAATAAATACATTATAAAATGTCTTTTCTCCTTAATTTATAACCTTATATTGGACTTAAGAAGACAATTTACTGAATCAATTCTAATCAAATGATAGCTCTAAAATAAATTTACAATAAAATTGTTGCTGTCTTGTGGTTATATAAGTTACAAAGATCGTATCAAATTATTTGAAAGAGATAATCATACCAACAAAACAAGTGACGATACAGATCGTTGTAAAGATATTTATGACGGTGAGACAGTCAATTGATAACCTTAAAATCTTGATAGGGACCTCCTTCAAATATATTTATTTTGATTGATGCAAATCAAATAAGTTTCATGATTATTATTGATTGAAAACAAAGAGGAACATGGGGTGAAATGATACAGAACATTAAAAATATTTTCTAGATCCAGAAAGGTGTCTTGTGTTTTTGAGAAAAAGATTTTATAAATTAGGCAGCTAATGGATAACATCAAATGTATTAGAACGTATTACTATTATTATTGGTTGATTAAACGATCTTTTAAATTTCATCAAAAGACCTTTCAATCCATCAATTAGGCGTGAAATCGCACACATGATCGAAGTGACATCAATTCAAAAACATATTGATAATGTTTTTGGCCGTATGCCAGCGAATTTTAGGTACAAAAAATTGAATTTTGAAAGGCAAAATATTTTTTAGGCATGACTTTTTAAAATTGTAATTTTATCCTTTATAAGATCCCGCTGGCGAACATTAAAGCGCCACAAATTTTGCCTACGAAACGTAACTAGACAGAATCGCCCATTTTGTATGAACGTAGTAGGGGCCCGCGCGCGCGCAACAGAGCCGAACTCCCCCTGGCAGGCACGGGGAGCGACGGCGAGCGCCGAGCGCCACTGCCGCTGCGAGCCACTGGCACTAGGCACTGTGAGCTGTGCCGTGAATGCTATTGCTATTCAGTCGGCGAAAGTAGATGAGCCAACAGTCAACGACGATCGCGAGCGCAATATTGCTAGGGATCCTACAGACCGGTGTGAAGTACGCGCGGAACCACCTACCCACTTACCTGGGAGGCTTACCTGTGCGCTGGGCGTGCGATCTAACCTCAAACCCGCCTGACATTTGCGCGCCATTCGAACCTTCCCATGTTTAGAAACGAATTATCCCCCCAGTGTCTGGTTGTGATTGTTTTCTGAAATATCCGTGTGCTTGCGGGATATTATGGTGTCCTCGGGAGAGCGGGGGAGTCCGCTCGCCGTGGTTTTTAAATGTAAAATGTGGTTTGTGTTTTCATTTTGTGCACTGTTTACCGGGACGTCTTACGTGATCGCTGGCAGTGGTCACATTACTGACAGTAAGTACACGTGACATAACAATTAATTCCTGCTTCCGCTCATAACCGATACATCCTTGAAATTTTGTCTGTGATGAGATATGCCGTTAATTAATACGCGTTGAAATCACCGGCTCCTCCACGTTGGTGCATAGCCGATCGCAGGTATCGGTGAATCGCTGTAGGTATCTGCAGTCGTTCCGTCTCAAACAGCTGGTATAAGGAATTCCAATACTCCGAGACACGTCGCCCGACAAATATTATAAACACATTGATCCGACTCAAAAATATTATTTACTCGGAATTTTATGCAGTATTTAGTATCAGATGATAACATCCAGGTAAATTGTACAAATACGGCATACCTACCCACTGATAAAAGGTGCAAATATTATATTCAAGATTCTAATAATAACTGGACCTTGAATACAATTATTTTTTCTAGAACGCACCATTTTATATTGTAACCTACTTTGACCTATTGATTTAACCGTTCAAATTGCTAAGCTTCATTCAAAACAACACATTTTATTGAAAAAATACTAACGAATTTGTGAAAGTAACTGTCGTTTAGATTTTTCGAGGTCCCATTTTTACCCCTCGACATCAATGAATGTTGTTAGTCTATTGTTATTTGAATACATTGACAACCAACGGTTTAGTGCTTCTCAATTTACCTGTAGTCGGTGAGAATAATAATATTGTCGTTTGTATACCTGCTAAAATTGACCAAGACAATTATTCATAATAGGGGGCATTCCTCTGCCGAGTCATAAAAAAATATGTTTATAATTAACTAAAAATGTCGATCTGTGTTGTTCACTGAAGTGATTTAAATTCAATAAATTTCTACATGAGTGCAGTAATGTCACTATCACCTGGGACCAACGCACGAACAGATGAAATACATAATAATAAAAGGCATTATACATAAAATACAACAAATCTAGCTAGAAAAAATATTGACAACAAACATTATGATATTTTCATAAAAACAATAATAATATTAATTATACATAAAATACAACAAATCTAGCTAGAAAAAATATTGACAACACACATTATGATATTTTCATACAAACAATAATATAATTAACATAGGATTCCGCTTATTTCATAAATTATTTGATTGTTCAAATATAAAATAAACATATGCGGCATTTTGGCTAATTTATTTTACATATTTATGACATATACATAGGTATATATAGTTAGTAGCTTGTTATAATAACTTTTATATTATGTTATGAAAAATAATATATTATAGAAGGAGAAGGTAATATTAATAAATTTAAACGAAAATATGAAAAAGAATAAGACAGAGAAATATAAAAAGGTAACTGTCGCAACTGGGACTCGAACCCAGGATCTCTTGTCTTACGGGGACATACTCCTTAACCAACTCGGAGATTGAGACATAATTATTATAATTTTTTTCATATTTTAGTTTAAATTTATTAGTATTATCTTGTTTTTCAAAGACCTATTGTATTTATTATATTGAAAATGTAATACATAATAAAAGAGCTGGATTATTATTATTTTGATCCAGCAACCAGTGGCGGCTCGTGACTTTTGGTGAGATAGAGTGCTAATTTAAAAAAAATGGCATTATTGATGTCGTTGTAGCCGAAAAATATATTTTTTTTTTTCAGGAAATTTCAGTTTTGCTGTGCGCCGCACCGATTTCCTAAAAATCTTCATACAAAAAAAAAATCGAAAAAAAAATTTTTTTTTCGGCTACAACGACATCAACAATGCCATTTTTGTTAATATTATTAGCACTCTAGCTCAACAAAAGTCACCAGCCGCTACTGCCACAAGACAAAATTTAATTAATAAATCTATCCGAATAAGGCGCTCCGCCCACTCAGGCAACTGAAAACTCTCAACTGCCAACTGTCTTTGTATGACAATGTGATAGCCCGCACACTACACAATCACACAAAACCCCGTTGTCAATGGTAACGCAAGCGGTGACTTGCGACCATCTTGCGACTGTCACTGCTCATTGCCCTGGGCGGCCATTTCTAGTTGCTAGCTGTCAGCTGTCTCGTAGTTCGTCTATGGTTAAACAAGCTTTTTGACCAATCAAGACAGAGAAAAAGCCGGTTTTAGTTGGTTTTCAGTTGCCTCAGTGGGCGGAGCGCCTAAATTCTAACCAGAACAAAAGTAGGTACCTACTTGAATGTAAAAAAAAGACAATTTAAAAAGTGGTTTTGCTTCTGAAACGCATTTAATAATCTAATAATTGCATAATGCTAAATTAAACAAAAAATTTACGGATTTTTTAATTGCGATATCACGAACAATAAGGTTATCATTATATCAGCAAAATAATATTGATATTACTGAATCGTGGTTTTACTTTTTGAATGTGACTTTTACTCTAACTACGGCGTACCATATCTTTTTATATTAAATTACTTTTGCGAATTCCTTAAAACTTTATATTAGATTAGGATCCCAACAAAATATGTATTACTTGTAAATGAGTCGTGTAAAAGCAAAGGCAGCCATCTCCATTTCGGCCAGATTGCTATGTTTGCTTTAGAAATTATATGGAGATCGCTATCTTTGCTTTTACGATATTGTATGTATATTACGTGTTTACAATATTTGTATGTAATATTGTACGTAAAAGCAAAGATAGCAAATCTCCCTGTCATTTCTGAAGCCAGCATAGTAATCTGGCCGAAATGGAGATTGCTGCCTTTGCTTTTACACACCTCAAATATAAATGCTTATATTATCTAAATATATACTTGCAGATAAATAAATTAAGAAAAGTTGATTTCATCTGCTTCTAAAGAAGGCTACGTTGTAAATGAAATAAATAAATAACGTCATAGACTGCCCTTAAATGTATCCGTTTACCTGATCTATTCGACTCCACCATCTTGTCCACTGTCACAACCATGGCACTAATTATACATATCATTCAGCGCTAGTGCGATTTCACCGACCTGCCAATACATCTTCTTTTTCTTCCTCTCCTACAGACTTTTTGATATTTTTAAAACCCTTTCGTCATGCATCAAAGCAAAAATAATTAGTTGTAAATTTAACTGATATGTTTGTGTATTATACTTGTAATATGATACATGTTTTTTGTATTGATACGTTTTTAAACAATAATGTTTGTAAATGTTCGACATATAACATTATATCTTCAAAAGCCATACGGGTGTTTAATAAATAAATACATATACCAAAATTAAACCGGTTAACTAAAACTGAAAAAAAAAATCACGAGTAGAAAGAATAAAGACATTACTTTTAAACAAATGTCGTTATGTCATTTGTTTTTTAATATTTGATATTGTTTTATGATTTTTGGTATTGTTATACGTACCAATTTATTACATATTTAATATGACCTACTTTGTATATTTTTTAATACATCAATCATCAACATGTTAGTTAAATTTTAGTACCTTCAAGATTGACACCTCAATTTCACGAAGATCTCACGAGACACCTGTTCAAAGGCTTCCGGCACTTTTTTTTTCATCATGTCGTACAAACATAAATATACTACCATGCTCCATACTATAGCCGACAACTATGATAGCAAACGTCCATACGTAAAACGATATCGACGTAACATCTATACATACAAATATGTAAATGTTCGGAATGTTCTACGATTGGAAAGTTTTTATCGAATAATCATTTTACAATTGTTAGGAAAATGTTGGCTGCTTTATCATTTGAGATTTTAGCTAAATTTATTGTAAACTTCGAGTTATCGTAATATTCTAATAATAATATCTAACTTATAATAATAACTTATTATAATAGGTATATGTTATATTTAGGATTGTTTTCATTTTATTTCTTGATTTTTTGGATTTGAACCATGTTTAGTGGCCAGGTCTGAATAGCTAGGTACTTCCCAACCTTCCTCTTTCTTTTCTTCTTTCTCTCCCCACTCCCTTTAGCCTCAACATACCTCGATTCAAGTTGCCGTAGTGAATAGTCTCGAATCCAATTCAAACAGGTCACTGCACTCAGAGGCGGTACAGTGACCATTCAAAAAAATCTAGGATTTGCAGATGATGTTGAAAAAAAATATAATAAAAAATAGTTTTCCTAAAAAATAAATGCAACAAATTAATATTTTTTTACATCATGAGAGGTAATATTTAATCGTATGTACAATGAAAAAATGCAAATACACATTAACAATTAATTCCAAAATAGAATCATTTAGGTATCATGTTATTGAAAAGTTTATTACTTTGTGTGTTTTTTTATCATCTTCCGAACATGTACTCATACACTCTTTTAGAAATTTAATTCAGTTTTCAGTTTCATTTTCAGTGCCGGCAACCCGGGCGTTTATTTTATTTTTAATTTATTTATATAGTTTTCTTTTCACCCGCCGCACTAGACAAAGTCTGTTCCGAGGCGGGTAAAATCAAAACCTCCTAGATAACAAGGCCGGGACACTAATTTGTATGAGAACCTTAAAAAAATATGTATTTATATATTTTTTTTATTAACTAAAACTATTTAAAATGTGTAAAAAAGAATACATTTAAAAAAAGATTAAATTTTGTGTGGAATCTAATACAAGTTAGGAGGCTGATTTGAATGAGTGACCCGGCCTTGTGATCTAGGAGGTTTTAGGTAAAATTCAATTATTTCATATAATTTAATAGCACCATCTGTTCTGCCGTGTGGTATCTTCAACAAATCGTGGCGGCGACTACTGCTGAATTTTCAAAATCCATAGCCTTCTACGAGGAATGTGCTATCAATAGAAAATACATTATGTTAACACTAAGCATTGCAAGATTTGCAGAAAGCCTGGTTTCATACCTAACACGCAATATAGTTATTAGAAAGCAATAAAAGAACTCCTCAATAATAATAATTAATGTTAGCATAATACTATTTTTCTGCATGTGTTCTATATAATTTAAATAGCTATTCTATATAATTTTACTATGTGATTATGATAACTGTTCATAAAATTATTATGTACACCTATCACATGTTTGTAAAAGCCCGGTAACAAACATAAATACGTGAATTTTTTTTCTGAATTTGTTCCAGCATTTTTATATATTTAGTTTGGCGCGGAGTCCATACACCACTAGCTTATTCCATCTTACCTTTTATTTTGTCACCGGCATGTCAAATAGGCAAATTTAAAATTTGAGTAAAGACCATTTAAGACTGGTATTGAAAGCATTTGCCTCTCACAGTTATTGCAAAAACGCGACGGTAAAGATAGACAAACAAACAATTTTGCAGAAAAACTGATAATATAAATTTTATATTTCATAATTCACGAATTCGTACTATTTGTGCGTCATGAACTCTCCAGTCAGAATTAGAATTTATGAATAATTTAGAAACGCGTGTCGCCGATAATTATGTCATAACAACCATTTCAGTTCTGTTTTTACAAGGATCAAACTTCGCATTGGAGAATCGTTAAAATGGCAATAAATGATATTTACCAACATTGACTGGGTTATAAAAATAAAATTACATGTTCTGATAGGCTCGTGCATTTGGGTGAAAATATATATATATTTTTAAAATACCTTTATTTGAATTGGATTTTTGTTTTTTGATTAAATGAATTTATGAATGGAGGAGAATCTGGAAAATGGAAATTAACCCACTTCCCGACATCTCACCAAGCTGAAACTCGGCAGATATACTCCTTTGTTGATGAAAATCCATTCTATCAAATGGGTTGGTAATCACGCACACACACGCGGTCATATACGCATTTTTATGAAATTTTGTCTGCCTTTAAACCAACTCCGGATTTAGTCCGATTTACAGCGCGGTTGATTCCGATCACTAGGTAGGAAGGTTCAAACCTCAGACAAACAAAAAAATATTTTTAAAAGACATTTGTAAATAGATGCATTGTTGTAAAAAACTTTTATCGTTAAAACGTTATTATCTTTTCATTTTTCAAAATTAAAAGTTCATTTTACTTAAATAATTTTACGCATTATGCAGGAATACGTAGGAATCTTAAATATCGCGCGTGCAAGCACCGACAACCAAAATTTGTTTAATTCTAATATTCTAAAGTTAACTGAAAATATTAACCACTAGCGAGTACCTGGCATGCGTTGCATGCCACTCAAAGAAAGTGTTTCTGTTTTAAATCTTTTTATTAAAGGCTTTTTGAAAAGAAAATATTTTTTATTTTTTTTTCTGGTGCTTCCACGAATAAATCAGACCGTGAGCAGGCCACATATAGCCGTCGGTGTGAGAATCATGGATTTTCCAAATTTACCTCTTGCATTCATCGCAATAGGATGAATGATATAGGAAGTAATTTCATAACGCTAGAGCTCACTTGCACTATACATAGAAACCTTCACAGGCAAGTTCACAGTATATCACCAAAGTTTCATCGCAATCGGATGAATTATTTATGTAACGCATAAGGGACAAACAAAGAAACATTCATTTTTATATATTGTTCATTGTTCATTGTTTTATTTCTTGCTAGAGCAATCCAGATGAGTTACAAAACTCATTTTAGGACAGGAGGAACTTACAATTCATAGGTAGGAGGTAGTAGTTACAATTTTACAAAGGTATATTGATATCATAATATAAGTTTTACATTCAGTACAGCATAAAAATAAAAATAAAGACAGGTTAAGTAGAACAAACAACAAGAGAAAACAAGTAAAGAGAGGGAAAAACTGATACGAGTATATAAGATATAACAAAAAATGACAAGACGATTACATATTTTCATTTTTAAATTTAGTTAAAAAATATTCTTTTAAAGCATTGCTTTGCAATTTTTTATTATGCTGGATGTTTTTGTACATATCTGGAAGCGAATTATATAGTGTATATTAAGATTAGATGTGTGTTGTGGACTAGTGTCCGAAGTAAGGTAAATTTATCACGACTTGTAATTTCTATCTGGAACTGATTATCCTGTTTTCATTGGCCTGTCTGGGGCCTATGAGTCGAACAGTCTTGCGTAAATTGGTGACATTAGTTTTCCTCCAAGTTGGTAAGGATTACAATCCCAGCGAATTACTATTCAATAGCGATATAAGTAAGATGATTATTTTGGTAACAGGATAAAATATTTACTTACACTTAAATCAAGTGATAAGTAGGTAGTTCAATTTCTGGTACTAACTGTCATGATAATATTGAGGCTTTTCAAATAAAGCTGGTTTTGGCTTTGTATTATGATAATGCTATCAAAATATCAAGCTTTATTTATTTCGATTAGGACCTTCAGAACAACATTAAAATCTTTGTAGCAGGTTTATACAATGCCAAAATCAAGACGTGAAGTATCTAATGGTCCTTTACCTAATGAATTGATGATAACTTGACAAGATTATAGAAGGATTTAGATTACTAGTCTTTAATTTAAGGAAACAATTTATAAAAGATGTGGATTTTATTTGGTGGAATAAGATCTTAATAATATTTTTTTACCTGTGGACCTAAGGTCCAAAAAAGTAAGTTTTTATTTTTCTTTTATTTTAAATCAAAACCAAAATTTGTAAGTAGGTACTTAGATACTTATTTACTTAATTAATTAATAAGACGATTTCACGTTAAAAAAATACGCTTTACTGAAACATTAAAAAGACCACCATCTTGTAACCGGAACGTAACGATCAAATATTTTAAGATTTGGTCAAACTTTTGATATTTTTGTAGTAATACTCGTATTATTCCTCAATGATGTATACCGATTTTAAAGAAAATTGAAATAGTCAATTTATGTAATACCTACCGTTCGACTCATAGGTTAAAGACAATCTATTATTGAAATGATGATATTTGAAAACTTTTGTTCAATTTCACCCGTAGCAAGAAAAAAATAACGTTAAGTCGGGCACATCGGTATATCTATTTAACGTATGTTGCTCTTTTACACGTTATGTGCCAACTCGTAAGAATAAATAAGGAAGAAGTCCAAAGAATTGTAATAGGTGTGGTGCAAAATCTTCACTCGATTTCCGAAGGCAGTAAGTAACTTTTGTAAAAAGAATTGATTCGATAAATTATATTCTGCTCCCGTTTACTTCACCAATAATGCTGTGATGTCAAGACGCCATTTGCCAAAATTCTATAGCATTATCTGATAGATAATGAATTTTTCGCCACTTTTATTTCGAAAGAGATATTTTGAACAAAAGTCAGAGTGTAGCGCCCCAATAGAAAAACGACAATATTATTGTGTATAATGTCAATCGCACTCGTATCTATCGGATGCTCTTTTCGCGTATTTCCGTCCGTTCTCTCATCGACTGGCGCAACATGTGTACGACAGGTCGGCGCTTTTTATTGCGTTCTTTCTTTCATTCTATTTGTGAACACCACCAGATCATGAGTTGGTGAGATTCAGTCACCGTCTACCACGCTGTACACACATCATTAGCTAGATAAATACATACATCCATCGTCATTGTTGACGAACAGAAGATGAATGAGTTTTTTTAAACCAGCGAAGTGTTAAAAAATATATTATTGTAGAAAGCAATCACTTTGTGGTTTGACATATTTAATAAAAATAAAACACTTTTTTGTTTTAAAACCACGATATTTATTAATTTACTTTACCGACCGGTTTCGCTTTACTCAAGCATCTTCAGGGTACAAATTAATACTAAACAATAACTACAAAATGTGTGCATATTTATACATATAGAGAGAGACAACAATATATACATATAGAAAGAGACAACAATTTAAAATTATAGTTTTCTTTTCACCCGCCGCACTAGACAAAGTCTGTTCCGAGGCGGGTAAAATCAAAACCTCCTAGATAACAAGGCCGGGACACTAATTTGTATGAGAACCTTAAAAAAATATGTATTTATATATTTTTTTTATTAACTAAAACTATTTAAAATGTGTAAAAAAGAATACATTTAAAAAAAGATTAAATTTTGTGTGGAATCTAATACAAGTTAGGAGGCTGATTTGAATGAGTGACCCGGCCTTGTGATCTAGGAGGTTTTAGGTAAAATTCAATTATTTCATATAATTTAATAGCACCATCTGTTCTGCCGTGTGGTATCTTCAACAAATCGTGGCGGCGACTACTGCTGAATTTTCAAAATCCATAGCCTTCTACGAGGAATGTGCTATCAATAGAAAATACATTATGTTAACACTAAGCATTGCAAGATTTGCAGAAAGCCTGGTTTCATACCTAACACGCAATATAGTTATTAGAAAGCAATAAAAGAACTCCTCAATAATAATAATTAATGTTAGCATAATACTATTTTTCTGCATGTGTTCTATATAATTTAAATAGCTATTCTATATAATTTTACTATGTGATTATGATAACTGTTCATAAAATTATTATGTACACCTATCACATGTTTGTAAAAGCCCGGTAACAAACATAAATACGTGAATTTTTTTTCTGAATTTGTTCCAGCATTTTTATATATTTAGTTTGGCGCGGAGTCCATACACCACTAGCTTATTCCATCTTACCTTTTATTTTGTCACCGGCATGTCAAATAGGCAAATTTAAAATTTGAGTAAAGACCATTTAAGACTGGTATTGAAAGCATTTGCCTCTCACAGTTATTGCAAAAACGCGACGGTAAAGATAGACAAACAAACAATTTTGCAGAAAAACTGATAATATAAATTTTATATTTCATAATTCACGAATTCGTACTATTTGTGCGTCATGAACTCTCCAGTCAGAATTAGAATTTATGAATAATTTAGAAACGCGTGTCGCCGATAATTATGTCATAACAACCATTTCAGTTCTGTTTTTACAAGGATCAAACTTCGCATTGGAGAATCGTTAAAATGGCAATAAATGATATTTACCAACATTGACTGGGTTATAAAAATAAAATTACATGTTCTGATAGGCTCGTGCATTTGGGTGAAAATATATATATATTTTTAAAATACCTTTATTTGAATTGGATTTTTGTTTTTTGATTAAATGAATTTATGAATGGAGGAGAATCTGGAAAATGGAAATTAACCCACTTCCCGACATCTCACCAAGCTGAAACTCGGCAGATATACTCCTTTGTTGATGAAAATCCATTCTATCAAATGGGTTGGTAATCACGCACACACACGCGGTCATATACGCATTTTTATGAAATTTTGTCTGCCTTTAAACCAACTCCGGATTTAGTCCGATTTACAGCGCGGTTGATTCCGATCACTAGGTAGGAAGGTTCAAACCTCAGACAAACAAAAAAATATTTTTAAAAGACATTTGTAAATAGATGCATTGTTGTAAAAAACTTTTATCGTTAAAACGTTATTATCTTTTCATTTTTCAAAATTAAAAGTTCATTTTACTTAAATAATTTTACGCATTATGCAGGAATACGTAGGAATCTTAAATATCGCGCGTGCAAGCACCGACAACCAAAATTTGTTTAATTCTAATATTCTAAAGTTAACTGAAAATATTAACCACTAGCGAGTACCTGGCATGCGTTGCATGCCACTCAAAGAAAGTGTTTCTGTTTTAAATCTTTTTATTAAAGGCTTTTTGAAAAGAAAATATTTTTTATTTTTTTTTCTGGTGCTTCCACGAATAAATCAGACCGTGAGCAGGCCACATATAGCCGTCGGTGTGAGAATCATGGATTTTCCAAATTTACCTCTTGCATTCATCGCAATAGGATGAATGATATAGGAAGTAATTTCATAACGCTAGAGCTCACTTGCACTATACATAGAAACCTTCACAGGCAAGTTCACAGTATATCACCAAAGTTTCATCGCAATCGGATGAATTATTTATGTAACGCATAAGGGACAAACAAAGAAACATTCATTTTTATATATTGTTCATTGTTCATTGTTTTATTTCTTGCTAGAGCAATCCAGATGAGTTACAAAACTCATTTTAGGACAGGAGGAACTTACAATTCATAGGTAGGAGGTAGTAGTTACAATTTTACAAAGGTATATTGATATCATAATATAAGTTTTACATTCAGTACAGCATAAAAATAAAAATAAAGACAGGTTAAGTAGAACAAACAACAAGAGAAAACAAGTAAAGAGAGGGAAAAACTGATACGAGTATATAAGATATAACAAAAAATGACAAGACGATTACATATTTTCATTTTTAAATTTAGTTAAAAAATATTCTTTTAAAGCATTGCTTTGCAATTTTTTATTATGCTGGATGTTTTTGTACATATCTGGAAGCGAATTATATAGTGTATATTAAGATTAGATGTGTGTTGTGGACTAGTGTCCGAAGTAAGGTAAATTTATCACGACTTGTAATTTCTATCTGGAACTGATTATCCTGTTTTCATTGGCCTGTCTGGGGCCTATGAGTCGAACAGTCTTGCGTAAATTGGTGACATTAGTTTTCCTCCAAGTTGGTAAGGATTACAATCCCAGCGAATTACTATTCAATAGCGATATAAGTAAGATGATTATTTTGGTAACAGGATAAAATATTTACTTACACTTAAATCAAGTGATAAGTAGGTAGTTCAATTTCTGGTACTAACTGTCATGATAATATTGAGGCTTTTCAAATAAAGCTGGTTTTGGCTTTGTATTATGATAATGCTATCAAAATATCAAGCTTTATTTATTTCGATTAGGACCTTCAGAACAACATTAAAATCTTTGTAGCAGGTTTATACAATGCCAAAATCAAGACGTGAAGTATCTAATGGTCCTTTACCTAATGAATTGATGATAACTTGACAAGATTATAGAAGGATTTAGATTACTAGTCTTTAATTTAAGGAAACAATTTATAAAAGATGTGGATTTTATTTGGTGGAATAAGATCTTAATAATATTTTTTTACCTGTGGACCTAAGGTCCAAAAAAGTAAGTTTTTATTTTTCTTTTATTTTAAATCAAAACCAAAATTTGTAAGTAGGTACTTAGATACTTATTTACTTAATTAATTAATAAGACGATTTCACGTTAAAAAAATACGCTTTACTGAAACATTAAAAAGACCACCATCTTGTAACCGGAACGTAACGATCAAATATTTTAAGATTTGGTCAAACTTTTGATATTTTTGTAGTAATACTCGTATTATTCCTCAATGATGTATACCGATTTTAAAGAAAATTGAAATAGTCAATTTATGTAATACCTACCGTTCGACTCATAGGTTAAAGACAATCTATTATTGAAATGATGATATTTGAAAACTTTTGTTCAATTTCACCCGTAGCAAGAAAAAAATAACGTTAAGTCGGGCACATCGGTATATCTATTTAACGTATGTTGCTCTTTTACACGTTATGTGCCAACTCGTAAGAATAAATAAGGAAGAAGTCCAAAGAATTGTAATAGGTGTGGTGCAAAATCTTCACTCGATTTCCGAAGGCAGTAAGTAACTTTTGTAAAAAGAATTGATTCGATAAATTATATTCTGCTCCCGTTTACTTCACCAATAATGCTGTGATGTCAAGACGCCATTTGCCAAAATTCTATAGCATTATCTGATAGATAATGAATTTTTCGCCACTTTTATTTCGAAAGAGATATTTTGAACAAAAGTCAGAGTGTAGCGCCCCAATAGAAAAACGACAATATTATTGTGTATAATGTCAATCGCACTCGTATCTATCGGATGCTCTTTTCGCGTATTTCCGTCCGTTCTCTCATCGACTGGCGCAACATGTGTACGACAGGTCGGCGCTTTTTATTGCGTTCTTTCTTTCATTCTATTTGTGAACACCACCAGATCATGAGTTGGTGAGATTCAGTCACCGTCTACCACGCTGTACACACATCATTAGCTAGATAAATACATACATCCATCGTCATTGTTGACGAACAGAAGATGAATGAGTTTTTTTAAACCAGCGAAGTGTTAAAAAATATATTATTGTAGAAAGCAATCACTTTGTGGTTTGACATATTTAATAAAAATAAAACACTTTTTTGTTTTAAAACCACGATATTTATTAATTTACTTTACCGACCGGTTTCGCTTTACTCAAGCATCTTCAGGGTACAAATTAATACTAAACAATAACTACAAAATGTGTGCATATTTATACATATAGAGAGAGACAACAATATATACATATAGAAAGAGACAACAATTTAAAATTATAGTTTTCTTTTCACCCGCCGCACTAGACAAAGTCTGTTCCGAGGCGGGTAAAATCAAAACCTCCTAGATAACAAGGCCGGGACACTAATTTGTATGAGAACCTTAAAAAAATATGTATTTATATATTTTTTTTATTAACTAAAACTATTTAAAATGTGTAAAAAAGAATACATTTAAAAAAAGATTAAATTTTGTGTGGAATCTAATACAAGTTAGGAGGCTGATTTGAATGAGTGACCCGGCCTTGTGATCTAGGAGGTTTTAGGTAAAATTCAATTATTTCATATAATTTAATAGCACCATCTGTTCTGCCGTGTGGTATCTTCAACAAATCGTGGCGGCGACTACTGCTGAATTTTCAAAATCCATAGCCTTCTACGAGGAATGTGCTATCAATAGAAAATACATTATGTTAACACTAAGCATTGCAAGATTTGCAGAAAGCCTGGTTTCATACCTAACACGCAATATAGTTATTAGAAAGCAATAAAAGAACTCCTCAATAATAATAATTAATGTTAGCATAATACTATTTTTCTGCATGTGTTCTATATAATTTAAATAGCTATTCTATATAATTTTACTATGTGATTATGATAACTGTTCATAAAATTATTATGTACACCTATCACATGTTTGTAAAAGCCCGGTAACAAACATAAATACGTGAATTTTTTTTCTGAATTTGTTCCAGCATTTTTATATATTTAGTTTGGCGCGGAGTCCATACACCACTAGCTTATTCCATCTTACCTTTTATTTTGTCACCGGCATGTCAAATAGGCAAATTTAAAATTTGAGTAAAGACCATTTAAGACTGGTATTGAAAGCATTTGCCTCTCACAGTTATTGCAAAAACGCGACGGTAAAGATAGACAAACAAACAATTTTGCAGAAAAACTGATAATATAAATTTTATATTTCATAATTCACGAATTCGTACTATTTGTGCGTCATGAACTCTCCAGTCAGAATTAGAATTTATGAATAATTTAGAAACGCGTGTCGCCGATAATTATGTCATAACAACCATTTCAGTTCTGTTTTTACAAGGATCAAACTTCGCATTGGAGAATCGTTAAAATGGCAATAAATGATATTTACCAACATTGACTGGGTTATAAAAATAAAATTACATGTTCTGATAGGCTCGTGCATTTGGGTGAAAATATATATATATTTTTAAAATACCTTTATTTGAATTGGATTTTTGTTTTTTGATTAAATGAATTTATGAATGGAGGAGAATCTGGAAAATGGAAATTAACCCACTTCCCGACATCTCACCAAGCTGAAACTCGGCAGATATACTCCTTTGTTGATGAAAATCCATTCTATCAAATGGGTTGGTAATCACGCACACACACGCGGTCATATACGCATTTTTATGAAATTTTGTCTGCCTTTAAACCAACTCCGGATTTAGTCCGATTTACAGCGCGGTTGATTCCGATCACTAGGTAGGAAGGTTCAAACCTCAGACAAACAAAAAAATATTTTTAAAAGACATTTGTAAATAGATGCATTGTTGTAAAAAACTTTTATCGTTAAAACGTTATTATCTTTTCATTTTTCAAAATTAAAAGTTCATTTTACTTAAATAATTTTACGCATTATGCAGGAATACGTAGGAATCTTAAATATCGCGCGTGCAAGCACCGACAACCAAAATTTGTTTAATTCTAATATTCTAAAGTTAACTGAAAATATTAACCACTAGCGAGTACCTGGCATGCGTTGCATGCCACTCAAAGAAAGTGTTTCTGTTTTAAATCTTTTTATTAAAGGCTTTTTGAAAAGAAAATATTTTTTATTTTTTTTTCTGGTGCTTCCACGAATAAATCAGACCGTGAGCAGGCCACATATAGCCGTCGGTGTGAGAATCATGGATTTTCCAAATTTACCTCTTGCATTCATCGCAATAGGATGAATGATATAGGAAGTAATTTCATAACGCTAGAGCTCACTTGCACTATACATAGAAACCTTCACAGGCAAGTTCACAGTATATCACCAAAGTTTCATCGCAATCGGATGAATTATTTATGTAACGCATAAGGGACAAACAAAGAAACATTCATTTTTATATATTGTTCATTGTTCATTGTTTTATTTCTTGCTAGAGCAATCCAGATGAGTTACAAAACTCATTTTAGGACAGGAGGAACTTACAATTCATAGGTAGGAGGTAGTAGTTACAATTTTACAAAGGTATATTGATATCATAATATAAGTTTTACATTCAGTACAGCATAAAAATAAAAATAAAGACAGGTTAAGTAGAACAAACAACAAGAGAAAACAAGTAAAGAGAGGGAAAAACTGATACGAGTATATAAGATATAACAAAAAATGACAAGACGATTACATATTTTCATTTTTAAATTTAGTTAAAAAATATTCTTTTAAAGCATTGCTTTGCAATTTTTTATTATGCTGGATGTTTTTGTACATATCTGGAAGCGAATTATATAGTGTATATTAAGATTAGATGTGTGTTGTGGACTAGTGTCCGAAGTAAGGTAAATTTATCACGACTTGTAATTTCTATCTGGAACTGATTATCCTGTTTTCATTGGCCTGTCTGGGGCCTATGAGTCGAACAGTCTTGCGTAAATTGGTGACATTAGTTTTCCTCCAAGTTGGTAAGGATTACAATCCCAGCGAATTACTATTCAATAGCGATATAAGTAAGATGATTATTTTGGTAACAGGATAAAATATTTACTTACACTTAAATCAAGTGATAAGTAGGTAGTTCAATTTCTGGTACTAACTGTCATGATAATATTGAGGCTTTTCAAATAAAGCTGGTTTTGGCTTTGTATTATGATAATGCTATCAAAATATCAAGCTTTATTTATTTCGATTAGGACCTTCAGAACAACATTAAAATCTTTGTAGCAGGTTTATACAATGCCAAAATCAAGACGTGAAGTATCTAATGGTCCTTTACCTAATGAATTGATGATAACTTGACAAGATTATAGAAGGATTTAGATTACTAGTCTTTAATTTAAGGAAACAATTTATAAAAGATGTGGATTTTATTTGGTGGAATAAGATCTTAATAATATTTTTTTACCTGTGGACCTAAGGTCCAAAAAAGTAAGTTTTTATTTTTCTTTTATTTTAAATCAAAACCAAAATTTGTAAGTAGGTACTTAGATACTTATTTACTTAATTAATTAATAAGACGATTTCACGTTAAAAAAATACGCTTTACTGAAACATTAAAAAGACCACCATCTTGTAACCGGAACGTAACGATCAAATATTTTAAGATTTGGTCAAACTTTTGATATTTTTGTAGTAATACTCGTATTATTCCTCAATGATGTATACCGATTTTAAAGAAAATTGAAATAGTCAATTTATGTAATACCTACCGTTCGACTCATAGGTTAAAGACAATCTATTATTGAAATGATGATATTTGAAAACTTTTGTTCAATTTCACCCGTAGCAAGAAAAAAATAACGTTAAGTCGGGCACATCGGTATATCTATTTAACGTATGTTGCTCTTTTACACGTTATGTGCCAACTCGTAAGAATAAATAAGGAAGAAGTCCAAAGAATTGTAATAGGTGTGGTGCAAAATCTTCACTCGATTTCCGAAGGCAGTAAGTAACTTTTGTAAAAAGAATTGATTCGATAAATTATATTCTGCTCCCGTTTACTTCACCAATAATGCTGTGATGTCAAGACGCCATTTGCCAAAATTCTATAGCATTATCTGATAGATAATGAATTTTTCGCCACTTTTATTTCGAAAGAGATATTTTGAACAAAAGTCAGAGTGTAGCGCCCCAATAGAAAAACGACAATATTATTGTGTATAATGTCAATCGCACTCGTATCTATCGGATGCTCTTTTCGCGTATTTCCGTCCGTTCTCTCATCGACTGGCGCAACATGTGTACGACAGGTCGGCGCTTTTTATTGCGTTCTTTCTTTCATTCTATTTGTGAACACCACCAGATCATGAGTTGGTGAGATTCAGTCACCGTCTACCACGCTGTACACACATCATTAGCTAGATAAATACATACATCCATCGTCATTGTTGACGAACAGAAGATGAATGAGTTTTTTTAAACCAGCGAAGTGTTAAAAAATATATTATTGTAGAAAGCAATCACTTTGTGGTTTGACATATTTAATAAAAATAAAACACTTTTTTGTTTTAAAACCACGATATTTATTAATTTACTTTACCGACCGGTTTCGCTTTACTCAAGCATCTTCAGGGTACAAATTAATACTAAACAATAACTACAAAATGTGTGCATATTATACATATAAAATTTAAAAAGCCGTAAAAACCAATTGTCCTGTACTTAATAATCAATTAGAGGTATCTAGTAGCCCAATATTAGGTATGTTTCCATTAAACTATTAATAATTTTCTTTTGTCACTTTTGATAACCCATTAGTCTATAATTATATGTTGGTTTTTTCCCAATTCATTTGTATTAATGTATCCCCACAGTTTGTAATAATTTTAAATTGTTGTCTCTTTCTATATGTATATATTGTTGTCTCTCTCTATATGTATAAATATGCACACATTTTATAGTTATTGTTTAGTATTAATTTGTACCCTGAAGATGCTTGAGTAAAGCGAAACCGGTCGGTAAAGTAAATTAATAAATATCGTGGTTTTGAAACAAAAAAGTGTTTTATTTTTATTGTTAAAAAATAATTTTGACATCACAATTTATACCTCTGAAGTTTTAATCAATTACACAAAATGTTTTTCCTATTTCATATTACTTGACGGCTGTAAGGCATACAGTTATTTATTATCATACGTCTTTGATTTATATTTATGAATAATAAAATTACAATTGCATGTTTTTAACAACATTATATCACGAGGTACGTTTTTTAATAACTAAAAGTGATAGAATGAAATGATTTATAACTCGCTTAGACTGCAAGGGAAATAACACTGCAAAACTTATCAAAACACACATTTATACACGTATGCATACTGGAGTAAACTATAAATTTAATTAGGTAATTATACTGAAGAAAAACATAGTTTGTGCCCTTATAGGTTTATTTAAAGTCTCGTGTATTGAACGAGTGAGAAATTGCTTTTTTTAAATGCCTTGTCAGAAGAATTACAACGCTGGTGAAGAGAGTTTTAATATATCATTGATGAAGCAGATAACATTTATAATCTATTTTTTTTTTAATAATAAAAGATAATGGTCGCAACTGGGACAAAGAGAAACTTAGAGTTTTAATAACTTAAAACTTAAACTTCTGATTTAAAAAAAAATCCAGCATTCATATTCATGTGCGCACAAATGTACACAACAAATTAGCTGCATTCGATCGGCCACCTCGAAAATACTATCATTTAATATTTTACACTAATGTTTAAGAAAAGATTTTTAATGCATAGCATAAAGGGTAACAAATATTATAAGCAATAATTTTTACCATGAAACACTCATCCATATTGAAAAAATCTCCCGAGAAAAGATCTCGCCGACGGGACTCGAACCCGCACCCCTCTGATTGCCGATCAGGATCTCTACCATTAAGCTACGGCGGGTTACCTCCTACCCGCTAAATGATTTAATATATACCTAGTGTTTCATTCAACAATTACAGCTTATTACATTTTTTCACCTGCAAACAACCAACTTTATTTTTATATGAGAAAGGCATTTATATGATAACTCTCTCACTAGGTGGCGTCAAGACATATTATGTCTACATTTTTGGTGAAATACTTTAACTTGTCAAATATTGATTATTTTTTAATTGATAAACTAATGTTTAAGACAAAATTTTTAATGCATAAAATGTAATAAGCGGTATCTTTTCTCGGGAGATTTTTTCAATATGGAAGAGTGTTTCATGGTAATAATTATTGCTTATTATATTTGTTACTATCATTTAGTTTTCAGTCATTTAGTCAGTTCGGTCCTGAATGTTTACTACAATAAAAATGCTGGTCTAGATGACTCAATCCTTCGTAATCAATTCTTCAATCCTTTCCGAAAAACATATTTACCAACTTGAAAAAACAGGATATGCAATATGCACTGTTCATCACAACGCATTTTTAAATTCTCCTAAACATTATCTTTGCATAATGAATTAGTTTGTTATTTAGATTTGTGTGTGCCATTTGTTTACGATATCTGCATGGCGTCGGAGTTATCTGGATGGTAGGTACAGACTTGGCAGCATCTCAAGACGCGACTTGGTGTACTTCTAGTGCTCTATTTCTTGATCTATGAAACTCGGCAATACTTCTGCAAGCGCTTTGAATGCAATGGCATTGTCAAACGGCTTGAAAGAAACAATTTATTTATTTCGGTATGAATATCTTTATGCTAATCATGACGCTTGAGTTCAGGGCGACGTTTTTGTGTCTCGACTATTCATACATTTTCCATGAAATAGGTAGAAACCTCACAAGAGATTTCCTTGCTTTACGCAGTAACTATATCACCGATCAGCTTACGTTGTGAGGTTTTTTTTTATGGGTGGTCTTAAACATTTCTAGATTAAATGGAGGGGGAACTACGAATGCGAGTATTTCGATTCACATTCGATTCATTATCCAATACAGAGACATTATCCAATATTTTGATATTTTTCATCGAAAAGCATCCCACAACAAGAAACTGCATTTACTAAAAAAATAAAGGTTGTTTTAGACCATTAACCACATAGTCGAATTCATCAGCTGTAACTGTATAAAATAGTTGAATACAATATGTAATGTGATCGTATTTAGATATTTAGGCAGAAACAACAAACGAAGAGACAAGGAAAGGAGAAGATGCGAATTTCAATGGTACATGACACGATTAAGCAAACGAATGCTTGAGTCAGGCCATTTTGATAATCAGACTAACAAAATGGTATGTATGAGATGATGTATGAACATGAATGAAGCAATGCTTAGAACAAGTTGTTCGGCAGTCAATCGTTTCTGCCTTCCCGGTTGAGAAATAGTGGTTAATGACTTTTGTAAATGCAATTAGTGTATTACAAAAACTGAAGTAGTTGGCAGAGTACGTAGCAATTTTGATGTGTCATATTATTATGTACCTACTTTAAATGTATATATAATTGAGTAACCTATTTTT